>JAMKCH010083013.1:0-17775 GCA_023653785.1 Ophioderma brevispina
CAACTGACGATTGACAGAAAGGGAGAAACGGCGTTTTTCAAGATACAACTCCATTCAATTACGTGTTGTACGGAAGTGTCCCGAACGGACAGTAATTGACTAAAAATTCCGATCTGTCCTTAATTAGGTTGCTCTGTCTTAATCATTTGCAGGGTAGTTTAGGATACATGTACTTGTTATCAATACATGCAAAAATCTGATTTTTGGATTTGTTGGATTTTCGAGTTTAGCAAATCACTGAGTAGTGTCTTTAAGGTGTGATTTTCTTTTCTAAAAATCCCAACTTTAAAAACTCGTCATGTCATCAGAAAAAGTCCCCGGATACTGGCCGGACTGTACTGTACAGTGTTAGACGTATTCAGAACAACTCTATGAGTCGGGGCTGCAGATGGGCCATATGCACCTAGCCCGAAGGGGGTAAATATCAGGTTTTCAATCGTTATCGGACACGTTTTTAGAAAAGCAATGTGATTTAATGTCCCTAAATCTCAAAATTGAGATTTTGGCACTCTCAAAAAAAAAAAAAAACGCGACTTGATTTTCGATTTTTTGGGTCGGTCGGGAAATGGCAATCAAACATTTTTTTTTCTTGTTGGCCTAATGTGCAAAAATTTGAAACTTGGGGTACGCTAACAAAAATGGCTGTTATTGCTTTAACAACCAAAATCAAACCATAATGCACTTGTCAATTTCAAACCCGGCCCTGGGGGTCCCGGGACTACCGGGGATTAGCCGGAAGTACTTTTGCTGTTGTGACAGAACCGCCCGCCATTGTCCCCGCTAAAGTAGCACGGAATCCCGGGTAACCGGGCTTACATTTTTTGTACCTCCCCCGCTATGTCCCGGACCCTACTAGCCGGGCTTCCGTGTGACAATCCCCGTATATTCTCGTCCAATGGGGGCGGGGACTACTTTAAAACTCTGTACATCCCCGGCTCGGTCCCGTCTATGGCGACAACATGGCGAGCTATATAAAATCATACTACATTTTTTTTTGGATCGTCCGTAGTGTCAGAACCGAGCCTGAAATTTCATCACCACATCGAAGTTATGGTTGAGAAACAAACTGTTTTAGTATGGTCATTAAAAAAATCCACATTCTCTTAATGGCGATATCGACCACTAAACATAGCAGAGTAATATCTAAACCCTGCATCATATCTGCCAACAGAAACTTCAGCCAAACAACAAGATCATCATGGTGATTGTCGTTTTTGTCGGCCACTACTGTGATAGTGACTTGCTAAATCAAACAGCCGTACTCTGTCAATGGGTATCAATATATTGCGACCGGTTGCCCAGTGGGAGGCACTCAAGCATCTTGTTGAAACATGATGGATTGCATTCATGCCGCAGATACAAAGCGAAAAACGTGCATAAACAATATTTGTAGTCTGCAATCACCATTTTGGCTCCATGTGAAATCGTATTGACTACTTCCTTTTCCCCCGTTTTTTTTGGGAGGACCGGTTTCGTCTTTCTGAACATAATTTTCAGACACAACAATCACCTTATAGGCATCACCCACACTCTCCAAGCTTATTCCTAATTTGAGTTGCAATTTTCCATTTCAGTTTCGTGAGAACCGAAGATATTTTGCATTTCCTCATGCGTGAGACTACGCCCTCATGCGTGAGAGTTGACAACCTTGAATTATTTTACGCTCTGGTGGTATCCACATCCTGTTTTCAAGATGCCAGGATGGATCGCGCTGCATATGAAATCAGAAAGTGGCTGATTGGTTGTTTGGTTGAGTAATTTCGTATATATTAATTATTTTTGCCGCAATTGGTTATTTGTACGCTTGAGTTGTTCTCAAATAAAATAAGCATTAATCTTCCTTCAGGCTGAGTCGGTTGTGATTTGTTTTTAAAGCTGAATCTAATAATGCTGTACCATTTATACATTCTAGGTCCGTGGAAAAAGGAAAGTTTTATTATTTTCATTAAAATTTGTAATACTACTGGTTCCAATTCTGAGAAAAACAGTAGTTGGGTAATTTTAAATTAAAGACACCTTTCGTAAATATTTGATTTGAAAACATTGTGTTTCGTCGCTTGAACAAAAAAGTTCACAACCATTCCAAGATCTATTGCCCAAGCCCCCCAACCCACTATCAATATTTAAATGGTTACCAATATTTCACTTAAACTTTCTCTGTCCTCAATTTCCAAATAAAAAAGTAACTTAATATGTGCAATTAAAAAAATAGTTTGGGGTAACTTTAGATTTATTGAGCAAGCTTCAATGATCCCCCTTTCTTCTAAATGTATAGAACGCCAGGGCATGGGTACCCCTCATTCGGGCGCGCCTTCGTAAATTGTAGCTTACATTACACGGAGCCTGGACAGGCTGTAATCTTGGCTGAACGGCGCGGCGGTTAACAAACCTTGCAATGACGCGATAATGGAAATTGAATGTAATAACCCTGCTGCAAAAACAGTTCGGAAATCGCGTTCATTGAATATGTTTTGATTTATATCGGAACATGGAGCAGTTCGAGAAGTAATTTGAGCTAACAGAATGATTTCATTAGCCATTTATTTGTTTCCATAGCGATTCAATATTTTCATTGTGTCATATTGAATGGCCGCCTTTATAATGCATGAAATGACATATTTCCAGCATTTAGCAAGAAAATCAAATAGCTTTCACTACCCTACGTATTGATATGACCTTAAAAATCAGAACTAACTTCTAGTAATTTTCTTGTGAATTCAGGTGACTATTAATTTTATAAAACTTTTCGCTGTTTGATTTTTTTTTGATGTTTTTCTGGGCTATTTTACGTTGAAATATCGATCCTCAGATGATAAGCATATATACAACAAGTTATTGATTTAGGAACGCAATTCGTCGAGAACAAGAGCATTTGGTGTGTTACAAACCTACACAAAGTCAAAGGTACAAAGGCAGAATTATTAGAACAATGTTTTTAACATTTCCTTCCTGAAAATTGTGTAACCTGATGGGTGCATAGTCCCTGATGTGGCTTGTTTTGCTATCTCGAACCGTAAGGGGGGAGAAGTGGCTACCGGCTTGCGTTGGGGCTACTACTGTCATAGCTTGCCTTTCACGAGCATGGAAAGAGATCGGAACCTGCAGCTGGTAGCGATATACAATGATGATATACTACAGATTGGACGGCAGACTAGCGCACATGATAGCCTGGTTTTTTGTATGGTGGGTGACACATGCTTAAAAGAGTCCCCGCGTTATGTCCGCTGTCCCCGGCGAGCGGGAAAATATGTTGTACCATCTCCCCCGGGGCCCATCCCGGCTTAAGTCCGCAGCTTCATCAATGATTGTCCCGGCAGGGCGGGGACACCTAACTACATTCCCGGCCACGTCCCGGCTAACATCCCCGCTTGCTGGGGAAATACTTTTTGTACATGCCCGCTCTTATGTCCCTGCATATACCCCGCTATGTCCTGGGAACCCCCAGGGCCGGGATTGAATTTGACAAGTGTGTAACTCCACTCAACCAAGCTCCAACACACTTTTTGTCTCGCCTGAACTTTGTTTGGCATAGACTTAGTAACTCACTTCTGTCTGTCGTCTGTCTGTCTGTCTGTCCGTCCGTTCTGTCTGTCTGTCTTCTGTCTCTTCTGTCCCATGCTGTCTGTCTGCTCGCGGTCCGTGTTCACCTGCTTGTGTTCGATTTATCTGGAGTTTCCTAAGGGCTACGATGGTGTAACGTGGTGGAAAGCACCCGATGCGGGTCCCCTGAGTTCTCGCTGATTAGATTTTTGGCGTAAAAAGCTAATTAAGTGTCTAATGGCATAATTGACGAAAATTTTCCCGCACGGCTTGTGTACATGTTTTCTAGAGTTTTTCCTTAGGCATTATAATTATAAAACTTGGTGGAAGGGAGCGGGCTGGAGAGTTCTTCGAACTGATTAGATTCGGGCGATTTGCGGGGCAAATTAGTATGCAAATGAGCTAATTAAATATGTTCATAATTACTGTATCTCTAAAACAGGTACGTCGGATAGGCAAAATTCCTCTCGCTACATGAAAGAAAACTATGTCATGCATCTTTATGTGAATCATATTGGTCACAGTGGCATTTTGGGCGTAAAATATCTATTGTCGTAATTTTCAATCATTTAAGAAGAAAAGGCTTGTGTACAAGTTTTCAGGAGTTCCGTAAGAGTTAATGATGTAACTTAGTGGAAGGAAGGGGCTGAAGAGTTCTCGACCTGATTAAGATTGGGCCCCATTTCGGTCAAATTCCGTATTGCAAAGAGACCATTAATATGCAAAAATCCCAGCGTAAGTTGCTATAAATTATTGAAACGGCACATCTAATACAACACATAATTCCTCCTGCATGAAGCCTATATTATGTTCTCATCTTGTTTGCCATTTGAAATTTATTATCCGGCTCAGGTATGTAAATGAGCTATTAAATATGCATAATTGTTGTAGTATCAGCTGAACGGTACCACTCTTATAGGCACACTTTCTCTTCACACATGAAAGACTAGGTTTAGTCCCCCCCCCCCGGCATTCAATCTTTTGGTGAATCATAATAGGTCACAGGTGCATGTGGCCAATAAAAGGGGGCATTTTTGTTGTTTAGGCGGAATGACCTAATTAAAATATGCCCGATAATTACTGTATAGCTGAAACAGTACATTGGATATTGCAATTTTCTGTGTTACATGGAGCAGGTGGGTTTGGGGAGGATGGGGTGTTTGGAGGGGGTCCGTGTGTTGGGGAGGGGTAGGGTGGGGGCGGGGTGGTGTGGGGTGGGTGCGGGGTGGTGCGGGGTGGTGTGTTGTGCTGGGGAGGGGGTGGGGGTGGTTTTGGAGGGGTGGGTGTTGGGGCGGGAGCTGGGGTGTGGGAGGGAGCTGGGTTTGGGGGGGGGCGGGGGTGTTGGTAGGGGTTGGGTTTGTTGGGAGGGTGTCTGGTGTTGGGGAGGGGTGGTTGTGTGTGGGGGGGGATGGGGTGTTGGGCAGGGTGATGGGGTTTGGGGAGGGGGATGGGGTTGGGGAGGGGGATGGTATATTGTGGGTTGTTGGGGAGGGGTGGGGTATTTTGGCGGGCATTGGGGCGGGGGTTGGGTTGTTGGGGAGGTGGTGTGCTTTTTTTGGGCCTTGTCTTTTTTTTGGGAGGGAGCTGGGGGTAATTGCGGGGTGTTGAGGACGTAGGTGGGGTGTGTGGGGGGAGGTTTTGGGGTTTGCCAAGGTGATGGGAGGGGTTGGGGTTGCGGGTGTTGGGGAGTGGATGGGGTGGGTGGAGGGGTGGGGTGTTGCGGGGTGTTGGGAGGGTGTGGGGGTGTGCGGGGTGTTGCGGTGTTTTGGGAGGGGTTGGGTGTTGGGGAGGGGGTGGGGTGGTGTGGGGTGTTGGGAGGTGATGGATTGGTTTCCGTGTTTGTTTTGAGGAGGGTGTTTCGAGGGTGTTGGGTGTTGCGTGGGTGGAGAGGTTGGGGTTTGCTGGTGTTTGGGCGGTTTGTTTTTTTGGAGTGGCTTGTTTTGTTTTTTGTGGGGTGTTTTGGTGTTTTTTTTTTAATTTTTTAGTTTTTATTGAAGGTTTTGGTGTGAGGGTGTGGGTTGTTTGCGGTGTGTTGGTGAGGGGTGGTGTAGTTTGCAGGTGTAGTGGTGGTGGGGTGTTGGGGAGGGGTGGGGGTGTTGCGGTGTGTTGGGGAGGGGGTGGGGTGTTGCGGGGTGTTAGGAAGGGGGTAGGGTATTTCTGTGTTGGGGAGGGGTGTTACGGATGGGTTTGGTGTGCGGTGTGTTTTGGGGAGGGGGTGGGGGTGTGCAGGGTGTTGGGTAGGGGGGGGGGTGATTTTTGCGGGGTTTTGAGGAGGGGTGGGGGTGTTGCGGGGTGTTGGGGAGGGGTTGGTGTTTGGTTGCGGTGTGTTGGGTTGTTGCGGTGGTGTTGGGATGGGTTGTTGCGGGTGTTGGGAGTGGTGTTGGGAGGGGTGGTGTTGCGGTTGTTGGGGCGGGGGGGTGTTGGGGAGGGGGTGGGGATGTTGTGTTGCATGGTGTTGGGAGGGGTGTGGTGTTGCCGGTGGTGTTCGGGAGGGGGTGGGGGTGTTTGCGGTGTGTTGGGTAGGGGGTGGGGTGTTTTTGCGGTGTGATGGGATGGTTGGTTGTTTCGGTTTTGTTGGGGATTGGGGTTGCTTATGGTGGGGTGTTGCGGTGTGTTTGGGGATGGGGTGGGTGGTCGGGGTGTTAGGGAGGGGGTTGGGTTGTTGCGGTGTGTTGGGAGGGAGTGTTGGCGGTGTTGGGAGGGGTGTTGCGGGTTGTTGGGTGGGGTGTTGCTGGTGTTGGGAGGGGGTTATATGTGTTTGGGAGGGGGTGGGGTGTTTTTGTGGGATTTGGTGAGGGTGCGGGGTGGCGGTGGGTGTTGGGGGAGGGGCTCCTTGGGTGTTGCCGGGTGTTGGGGAGGGGTGGGTGTGGCGGTGTGTTGGGGAGGGGTGGGGTGTTGCGGGGGTTTTGGTAGGGTGGGGGTTTTCGGTGTTGGGGAGGGTGTTGCGGAGGGTGTGGGTGTGTTTCGGTGTGTTGCCCGGGGGGGGGGGGAGGGGGGGGTGTTACGTTGTGTTGGGGTAGGGTGGGGTGGTGCGGGGTGTTGGGAGGGGTTGGGTTTGTTGGCGTTGGTTGTTTGGGAAGGGTGTTGGGAGGGTGGTGTTGCTGTTTGTTGGGGAGGGGGTGGGTGTTGCTGGGTGTTGGTGCCGGTGGGGATGTTGCGGGTGATTGGTGGGATGAGAGTGGGTGTTGGTGAGGTGTTGGGGTGTTGCTGGTGTTGGGGAGGGATGGGGTGTTTGCAGGTTGTTGGGATGGGGTGGGGTGTTTCATGGTGTTGTTTGCGGGTGTTGGGGAGGGGTGGGGTTTGGAGTGGGGTTGGGGTTGCGGTGTTGGGGTGTTGCGGGTGGGGTGTTGCGGAGTGTTGGGGAGGGTGGTGGGGTCATTGTCCGGGTGTTTTGGGGTGTTGGGGAGGAGTGGGGTGTTGCGGGGGTGTTGGGATGGGGTGGGGTGTTGCGGGTTTGGGATGCGGTGTGGTGTTGCGGGTGTTGGTGAGGGTGTGTGGTTTTTGCGGGGTGTTGGGGGAGGTCGGGGGGGTGTGGGTTTTTTGGGGTGTTGGTGAAGTTGTTGGGTGTTGCATGTGTTGGGGAGGGGAGTGGGGTGTTGTCGGGGTGGTTGGGAGGGTTGGTTGGGTGTTGTTTCATGGGGTGTTTGATTTGTGCTGGTTGGGGTGTTGTAGGGTCTTTGTGGAGGTGGTGGGTGTTGGGAGGGGTAGATCCCGCCATCCCCCACTGTATCTGCTTGCACAACTTCTTTTTGAACACTCTAATTGTACAGTTGCAATCGGTGTGCTGCTCTTTGTCTTACAGCTATACCAAATTTCAGGCGAGACTGTGTTCGATAACCGCCTTAGTCTTATGAAGCTTTTAGCACCATGGTGGCTCTTGTTTTATGAATTTCCTTGTTGTGTGAATATTTGCGTCGTGTTAGGGTTAATGTCCCCGCCGAACGAGTTCGGAACGTGGACTAACAAATTAGCAGCGTCCCGTTCGTTCGGGCCGTCCGTTTGTTTCGTTCCGTCTGTGACAAAAAATGTTAACCCATATTTATATGAATTTAGCTGGGTTCCGTAAGGGTCAACAATGATGTAATTTGGTGGCAAGAAGCGGGTTGAGGAGTTCGGCCCTGATATATGATTTTTGGGTGTAACATATGCTAATTATGTATCAAATTTCATTTGTCCTCTTTTATGATCAACTTACTCCCCGCGAAGGCTGGTACAAGTTTTTCGGAGTTTTCCTAATAAGGACTGATAATCTACCTTCGTGGGAAGGAAGCGGCGCTGAAGATTCTCGACCTGATTAGATTTTGGAGCGTAGTTTTTGGTCAAACTTAGTTATGGCAATGAAGCTAATTCATATGCAAAAATCACATATTGCTTTATTTTTGACACTGTAATATTGGATACTCAAAATTCCTGCCGCTGCATGAAAGCCTATCATGGGGCACGTCTTTTTCTGCAATTTGAAAGGTATGTGATATATGGGGCCTTAGTTGTGTCAAATGAGACTATTAAATTATGCATCATTGCTGTATCTCTGAAACGTACGTCGGATAGGCAACATTCCCTCGCTACTAGACTACTATGCCCTAGGGAGGGGTGGGGTGTTGGGGAGGGTTGGGTGTTGTGGGTGTTGGGGAGGGATGGGGTGTGGTAGTTCATTTATCGCATGTTAGTGTTAGCGACATTCGGCGGGGCGAAATAACGAGTTCCGCCTTGTTTTTGTGTGAACCATTGACAAACAAACCTTCAATGGTTTATATTACATTTCTGTCTGAATGTGCTAATCCACCCAGACTGCTTTCTTGCCCTCGTGTGTTAAGTGCCTAGCTGTGATGGCTGAACAATGATTTCACAAAATGTAAGTATTTAGTAGAAATATTTTCCTAAGTATTACCAAAATGGATTCTGGCTGGCTGTCAGCTTTCCAGATCTTTGTTGGATTTTTAAATAGCATTATTTTCCATATTATAGAAAATTAATGGAAGTGTGGCGACCGTTAATTTTTTAAGGTCTAACTCTTTATGTGTACTCATCTGTCTATTGTTTAAAGATACATGAGATTTCCAAGAAATAAGCGCTTCCAATTTTCTTGTAACCCCGTTTTTTGTGGTCGCCTGCCCTAAGGCAGAGACACATAGGGATCACTTTGTCCACTTTTTTTGTTGTTGTTTTCTGTTGATTGAATTATGTCTGTTTTGAGTCTGTTGTAAAAGGGTTACCATTTGCATGTAATATCCACAGACTGTTTATTGTTTAAACCACCAACTTGGGTCACAGTGTCCCCATTGCCACGTCCCCCACGTTGTTTGATGAGGTCAAAGGTCACATGCCCAAGGTCAAAGGTCATGTGGAGGTCCCAAGTTGTAAATAGGCTGAAAATGTAAAATTGACCCTCTATGACAAGTTGAAGTTCAATTGGAACCATAACTTGAATCATAGGTGCAACATGGGCTCCCTCATTTGTTGTTGATGAGGTCAAAGTTTACATGCCAATGTCAAAGGTCATTTGAGGTCGTTGTTAAAATATTCCTGAATGTAACAAATTGACACAATTGAAAAGTTGAAGGTTCAATTGGAAAATGAAACTTGAATCATATGTGCAACAATGGATCCCTCCATTTGTTGATGGGGTCAAAGGTCACATCCCAAGGTCAAAGTCCACATACGAAGGCAAAAGGCCATGTGAGGTCAAAAGTGGTAAAATGGGCGGAAATGGTAAGATTGACCTCATTTTAAAAGTTGACGTTCATTGGAACCAGACTTGAATCATAGGTGCAACATGGGATCTCTCATTTTTGATATGAGGTTGAAGGTCCATATCCAATCACAAATGTCCCCAAGGAAGGGTCCTTGTTATTCCTATCATTCTGTCACTACCCTCAGACGGCCGGCACTACAACGCTTGATGACAGTAGTTCCTCATGACCACTCTTTCTTTATTTCCCTCTTTCTCGCGCCTTCTTCTCCCTATTGTCTACATACCTCGTACCACGCCGCAGCCCGAATTAATGCCCAGGACGATGGTCCTTTGACCCGCGATCATTCTCACATGCAACAGGATGCGTAACTACACACTCAGAGCGTTCCGTTTGTGCTTAGCGGTCTGTCTCTTTAATTTGTAATAAGTATGATGGTTTAGTATTTTTCCTCTCACTTTTCTCAACTAGTTCTATGAAAACTGAATGGGATAGGTAAAATATTTTCTCTTTCGTTTCACCGCCTGCCCTTCGGCCCGAAGCAAATAATATGTAGTCTGTTCTTTGGAACAATACTATAGTCAGGCAATTTTAAAACAAGTTTTCGGGTTTTCCTTTTCACTGTTGTCCACTAAAACCTTCGTAAACGTGCTCGGTTAGGTGGTCTACAAACCGATCCAGTGAAATTGAGAAATTCGTATCCTAAAAAATCTCTCCGTCACTTTGTAAACTTTGTGGTCCGTATGCACTAAAGATGACCCTGGAGCCCGGTTTTTTTTTCACAAAGATTTCCGATCGATTGTAATCACGCTAACCCTCGATCAAGCGTAAGTTTTGAACTTACAATCAAGATCAAACTTACGCTTGGTCGAGTTAACACTCGATAAATCAAACTTACAAACTGATCGTAAGTCTTTGTGAAACGGCCCCTGCGGTCTAACTTTAGGCCCGTTCTAAGTTTAAATTTTGGTCCCCATATTCCCACCAGGAAAAGACATTTTTTCCTTTACACTGACACGGTATTTTGTATTTATTTTGAACATTGCATTTAAATCTTTCACATTTGCTAGTTACTACTTTGCAAGAAAAGTGTGAATAAAGCATCAATTTGAGGCAAAACTAATATTAACTTAAAACCCTGGTCCTAAGACTTTTTGTGCATACAGACCTTAAAATTCCTATCTAACAAATTGTTTTATTCATAGACAGATTTATATTTATAGCCATGAGACAAATTAATGTCTAAATTTTTTGTCTTTTATTATTAATTTTATGGATTTGGACCCACGCTTATTACAGCAGTGGAGTTTACTTATGTGATTACGATGTCTGTGCGGAGAGTGTATTGCCTAGCTCCAAAAACATTAACCTTAGGACCTCCTTTTTCCCCCCTTCTACACCTCTCAACGTGACTTTATGTTAGTTTTACCCTTCCCACTTCCCAAGGCCATCTGTTCACTGGGTCCTCGACTATTTCCAATTCGTTTCCCCACCCCCTCAGCTCCCGAGGCAAGGGAGCACACACGAACAACCGCCGCCGCACTTTCAGCGAACGGTGTTGGCCTAATGTTTTGTCCCTGCTATAGGCTGCTTGTGGCTAATCACTCTCTCAACTCATTAGAATAAAACGACCACAACAAGGGGTTATGTTGAAAATGGGATATTTTTGAAAGCATGAAGAAATCATTTTAATCAACATAGCTGGTATTACTGAATGTGATCCTAACTTTAAGACCTGGGGTTTAAACCAGAGTTAAGTCCCTAACAGAGTGGACCTTTTTTTCTTTCAAAATGATGTGAAGTTAAAGTTATTGTATGGAAAATTTCCTCAATGGATGGACCGAACAGCCCAGTTAATGAGAGATTTTCTCACTGTTACAGCACATTTTAGAGTAAGTTGAAAGGGAAAAAAGGTCACTCCATGTAGGACTAAAATCCCTGGTAAACCCAGGTCTAAAGTTAACTCCCTTTCAAATACCGCTTAAATCTTTTCAGAGAAGTTTGCCACATACATTTTAATATGCCAAATTAAATGGGAAACTATGTAGGAACTTTATTGAGGGCAGGGGCCCCAATTCAAGTTGCCTGATATCTCCTATCTCTATCCAGCAAATTACGTGTTCTTGAACTGTCAAAATCCATTATAGTGGTAAATTTTCCCAAGACCGATCTTTCCAACCATGTGACCAACCCGTTCCATTAGCAGGAGATGCGGCACTTACCAAGGAAAATATCGAGAGAAGTATTGGACTGAAAAAAAGGCCACCAAAAAAACAAAAAATTATGGTTAACCCTAATCCATTGTAACTGACATTAACTGCTATTTTACCTCAGACTATCCCTGATTACATTTACTCTACTCACCTCACTAACATTAGCTTATAAACCATTATTAGTTTTTCAACCAGGTTGGGCCATTGATTTAATGAACAGAGAATGTACTCTATACACAAAACGCGCTCATATGTCATTACATAGGACCCACTGTTATTTAACAAAATCTTACCAAAGCCACAGACTAAAAAGAAATCTTATTCATGCAGGAAGTTGAAAGAAAGTAAATAAAAATAAATGTGGCCTCTGCAATGATGGTAACTACTCCATTGATTTTAAAAATTGTACTTTGTGATTCCAGTCTTCCGATTTTCACAGTTTCACCATTTCAAAGCCTTTTCCTTTCAACTAATACGCAAGTGGTGTGATTCCCGGCTCTTTTCAACTGAACCTTCAAAATAGCGCTTCATTAATTCAAAAAGTATGCAGAATTGGTCGGTTGTAATAGGTTTGCACAGGTGCCAGCAAAACTTACTTACAGGGACAGTATACCTGTTTCAGATTATAAATGCCCAAGGTTGTACAAAAGTGGTCATCTTTGGACAACTGGCAAATATATACCTGAAGACAAAGTGCATCTTTACTTTTGATCATCACCCTGCCCATCCCAGAACCAAATATCGATCTTTCAGAAAACTACTTTGTATTTGTGAGAAGTAGTGCTTCTTATGCACATGCCTTCTTTCATTATGTTTTTGTACATATATTCTTTTGTATCCCCTTATTTGTTTTTCTGTTGTAGGTGTGGCAGTCTCTTCCGCAGACCATTTTTTCTACCTCATACAGGCAATGTTTATGACACAGTGGCTGAAGGCCGGCAAGGTTGTGTAGATGATGTGATGTAGTTGATTACTATTTCTATTACACCAAGAGGATTTTTTTCTTTTCAATGCATGTCCTAGATGGAGTGCATCACTAAACTAAGCAATGATATTCAACATGTACATTCCTGCCTGGGTAACATTTTCACATTTCAAAATCATCTCAGCTTCTGTTGATTTAAGTATTTCAAAATGCATAATTGTAACCTTGTTACCAAATTTGTATTTTGCCTACTATTTGTTGAACTCTCAATTCACAAAATAGAGAATTACTCAGTGGACGTAAAGAGGCACTACACGCTCCTCATGTCTTATGTAATTTTTTTGTAATTTTGTGTAATATTACACCTTAATGTACCTTTACCAGCCACACAACCATCTTCACTGGTGACGTTAACTGTGGGCAAGGGTTAGGGGACTATTAAGGCCCATTATAAACCCATAGTTTGGTGAGTTCTTTTTTAAAGCTGTCAGAGTTTCTGGCAGTACCGGCACGGTCTGGACGTCTATTCCAGTCACTTAATGCCGCGTTGGCTGAAGAAATGCTTTCTAATGTCAACAGCTTGGTCTTGTCTTTTTCAGTTTAAGGGAATGCCCCTGTTTTGTTATATTTGATTTTGATGGAACATGGCATTCAAATGGACATATTGTCGATTTGATGTAGAATTCTGTTCTATGTATTTCCTGTTACTGTCCTGAATTAGGTCCCCTCTCTTTTCTATCCTCTAAGCTGGTTAAAGGAACTATTTCCAAGATTTTGTCAATGCTCAGTTTGGATACATTCATAAAATGATATGTACATACATCACGAATCCCGAAAAATAATAAAGTTTGATGTAAAATGAACAAAATAGAGCATTTTAATTTTTCTTTTTTGACATAGAAGAAAACGGCGGATTTTCGCCACGGCTTATTGACCAAAAGCGCCCAATTTTGCTTCCCTCGTGACTTCAAAGTGATACCAAAACATCGGGTTTACTCTAATTGTTATTTCTACGACCCTGTAATAATATTCAGGATTACCTGCCTTAATACTAAACTTATAAAAAAAAGTTCGAATGGACATATTTGGGTTTTCATTCGTTGTGTTAATTATTATTGAAGTGGCCAACCGCGATATGATGGTCACAACGCCGTAAATTTATGGATTGTCATCACTTTGACGTCACCATTTGCCTTCGATGTGTTTTTGTCGGAATCGTTTTCGAGTAAGCTATTGGTCGTAAAATTTAAAAGGGCAAATACTCAACAAATGTGGACAATTTTCAACTTATTTTGATTTATATTAATCTACGTTACTTAACTTTCCATCCATACTACCAATTTTCCAAATATTCAAAATCATGCACATATTTCCTTTAAAAGTTCAGTTGCTTTAGAACCGCTTCTTCATATGACAGATGCTGATGTTGAAATAAGTTTGGTATGCTCGAGCTTTAACCTTTTCTAATTAGGTGAGTCTTAATAAGAATAAGGGTTCCAAACTTTGGCATACAGTAGTCCCGAGATGCGGACGGACAAGAATTGTACAAGATTCATTATAAATAGCCTTCTATTTAGAAAGTTCCCTTTTGCAATCAGTACCGACTACTCTGTGCTTTTTTTTGCGCTGCTGCCAAATGGGGAGTATATTTCAGTGATTTGCTTATCCAAACTCCCAGAGCTTTCTCCTCAGTTGTTTCTTTAAGCTCTGCGTTCTCCATGGTATAAGTGTGGTGCGGATTTCGATACCCTGTGTGCATGACTCCGCATTTGTCTGTATTGAATTTCATCTGCCACTTGTTTGCCCATGCTTGAAGTTGGTCAATATCCTTTTGCATTTCTTGTATGTCTTCCTGAGATGAGATTTTGTGGGAAAGTTTAGTGTCGTCAGCAAATTTACTTATTTTGGAGACATTACTGGTTCCATCTTCCAAATTGTTCATAAATATCAGAAAGCATAGTGGACCAAGCACTGACCCTTGAACTACAGAACTGGTTACCTCCTTCCAGCCAGATTCAGCTCCCTGAATGATCACCTTTTGTTTCCTGCCAGATAGCCATGATTCTATCCATTTCAAAATAATGCCGTCTATACCATGTGCTTTAAGTTTGGAGAGTAAACGTTGATGCGGTACTTTGTCGAACGCTTTCGCCAGGTCTAGATAAATCACATCGACTGGTATATCGTCATCGACATACTTTGTGAGATATTCAAGTTGATCGAGTAGATTTGTAGTACATGAACTACCTTTCCTGAATCCATGTTGGGAGTCACGAATTAGCTTGTGTTTGTCAAGATGATCTGTTATATGGTCTCGAATGATGCTCTCTAATACTTTCCCCAATACACTAGTAAGACTGATAGGCCTGTAATTTCCAGGTTTCGACTTGCTGCCTTTTTTAAAATTGGAGTGATATATGCTGTACGCCAGTCGTCAGGTAGCAGGCCATCTGCAATTGATTTGGAATAAATGTATGTGATTGGTGTACAGAGATCTTCTGCCATTTCTTTCAAAAGGCATGGCGGGATGTCATCAGGCCCAGCTGCTTTAGATGGATCCAATTCTTTTAGTTTACGCTTGACACACTCTTCTGTTATAACGATGTCAGTTAGTTTCTCTTCCTCTGGACCTGTGTAGATTCTTTCCATAGTTGGCATCACTGCATCTTCAACAGTAAACACTGATGCGAAGAAGTTATTTAGTACCTCTGCAGTTTCATAGCCTGACGGAATGATTCTACCATCGGAATCTTTTAGAGGGCCAACTATGTCCTTGACTTTCTGCTTGGAGTGCATATATGCGTAGTAGAAACTTTTAGTGTCTGATTTGATGTTGTCTGCAATTTTCTTTTCAAAGCCTCTCTTGGCATTTTTTATTTCGTATCTTGCGTCGTTTTGACATTTTTTGTAGTACATCTAATATTGAGTATAATTTTACTTTATGGATTACAGGGCCAGTAATAATTATAAGTCCTATCGGGTTGTCCATTACTGGTCCTAGCATATCATATTCCGCACCTGTTAGTCTTAGTATTATTATACAATATACTGTATTATACATTTCTGTCACATACGATATGTTACGCTGAATAAATTGAATCTTGAATCCTCAGCCACGACCCAAGCCTTTCACACCCTCAAACCTGAGATTTGGGTACCATTGGAAACCTAGTATTTTTCTCATCTCTTCTGCAAATTATATTGCTGACAGTCGTCTTTCACATTATTATGTTTCAGGCTAAACTATGGTTTGTTTACAGCAACCACAAAATAGTTAGTAGAGTACTCTATGGGCTTTTGTAATACACAAAATTTCTACTCGCATCAAATGGTATGTTGGATTCAAATTTGGAATTAAAGTGTGTTGGTGATGGTTCTCCCTATGACACACAAACTATATGTTGTAACGGGGCCTTTTCCCCCAAACTTGTGCGCAATACTATGTGTATATTAGCTCATGCGTATGTCCTACATAACAGACCTTTTCATACCAGTTAAACAGTGCTTTGGACAAATTGGTCCACTCGGGCATGACATAGTATGTACATAGATTTACGACTGGGTTTCGGGAA
Organism: Ophioderma brevispina; assembly: GCA_023653785.1. NCBI lineage: Eukaryota > Metazoa > Echinodermata > Ophiuroidea > Amphilepidida > Ophiodermatidae > Ophioderma > Ophioderma brevispina. The sequence continues at coordinate 15,944 of JAMKCH010083013.1, forward strand.
TGGCCCCCTGGTAGGCACTTTTAATCATTTGCAAAAAGATGACTTCCCACCTCTGTGTTTGTACCTTTCAGTGGAGTAGGCATCTTTCCAGCTGACTATGGCAAGATATTAGAGCAACATGAGATGACATCAGGCCAGTATCCAGTTACACTGGAGTTCCTCAAGCTAGTGCAAGCACTACTCAAGGTAATTATAAGCTTACACACTTTAAAGGGGCATTTCGTGATCCACAACCTCGTCCCCTCGACTTAACTAAAAAAGTTGAGATTTTTATGTCATCTGAACCGTTAGCCTAATCGTGTACCTAATCTTACATGCTAATTTGGTCGTATCTGTAAGAAATTCGCAATTTTGTATTTTCTGTCCTTAAACAGACAAAAATAACAGCACAGTGGCCTATGGGACCGTGGGAAACAAGCAATTGCTCATACCACAAAACTGCAAGATCAGGATCAGCTCAAATTTTGTGAATAAGCTGTTCTTAAAGATATCTAGTGAACAATTAATAAAACAGAAGGTGCTGGAATCACGAAATGCACCTTTAATCTTGATCAGTTTATTTCATTCCATAAATGTGAACATATTTGAAGGGAAAATTAAAAAGCAATTTTGCCAATAAACTGTTTTTGTGATTTGCATGTTATGTTAAAGGATGTTTTATTTTCCTCATTAGGGTTTGGCTACTAGGGATGTAAGTGTAGCAACATCGCAGGACCTCCTAGCCTGTGTCATCTTTGTGCAGAAGGAAATTTTCGCTAACTTCCAGAAGTGGCGCTATGCGAACTTCTCCCACATGGAACAAGTTGGTGAGTGATTAGTACTAAGCAATTTTTTGTGGGTGTATATCACCTGCTAATGCAAGAAACATACATTGGAATTGCTTTTTGACTACGAGGTGTCCAATATAAGGTGTCTGAGGTGAGGTGTTCGAGGTGAGGTGTCCAGTGTAACCAAAAGGGGGTTGAATAGTAGAAATGGATATAATGTTATGTTTGTCCCAAATTAACATTTATTAAAGGTCCATGGCCCGATCGCTAATAGCCTCGTCCCCAGAAGCCCAGATTTTACCGGAAGTGGTCGAAATTTTGATATCAGAAGAAAGCTACTATTTTTCTCGTTTACCCTGTGGAATCTTAGTGCTAAATGATATTTGGTTTAGGAATTATGAGCGAAAGTGTACTCCATTTTGGTCGACCAATATTAGTTTTACACAGTACTCTATGGGGCTCACAAAATCACGTTTCTAGCTGTCGCATCAAAACGGATTGAAATATCGGCGCGAAACTTTACAGATGGGGTTTTTGGGTGAAGGCCATTCTATCAAGATGAAAACTTCATATACTTAAATCGGACCATCCTCCTTTAAGTCAATGGTGACCTATGGTTTCAGTCAAAGGTCAGCCTTTAAGCAGGTTCAGATGATACAAATAGCTATGTCATCATGTATTCATCACTAGTAAACATTAATGAAGTCAATGATGACATGCATTTGTGATATCTAATTATGGAATAAAAATTCAAAGTTGGGGTGAATCTTCTGCAAACTGGCTCAAAACAGCTGCTAGAGGGGGTGCCAGGATGGTAGGACAATAGAGTGGGAGAATTGCCTCATTTATTTAACATGGTGGCAGATGACCCACATGGTCAGGGAAACATTTTTTGCCCCTACAACCATGTTTTGGAGGGCCTACGTAACCATGCAGATGGATGCTTGCATGCCTGCCTGTCTCGATGACCAACAAAATTCATTAATCCATTCTACAGACTAAACCGATTACTCGATGAACTTCTAACATGGCATGGTGATAGAACATAACAAGGTCTATATACTT
>JAMKCH010083015.1:0-11375 GCA_023653785.1 Ophioderma brevispina
CCACCGTATTTTACTTCTCCAATTCTTTCTTGTCACAGGAATTCCTTCAGGCATTTTCTTTTTGGCCATTTCTCCTTCCTCTAATTAATAGACAACTTCTAAATAGTGTACAGGTTGGGTTGATGAAGGAATTGATGGGTAAAACAAATGTCACTGCCCATGCATCACTGATGGGGAGAGTAATTAGTCTTGTTTTGCCTAAGATTCCAAGGAGATAATTGGAACCACCAGAAGAAGTCAGTGGCCCACTATTGCTTTACCTTCGTGGTCATCGCATCGTTCTTTTCATGTCCTCTAGTGCGTCCAGATTGTTTAGATGAACCTTTTACTGCTTCTCCTATCTCTACAATGAAAAAGCAGCCAAGTATGATCAGTAACAACAACGTTAAGGCCAAAAAACTGGCTGTTGAAAAGAACAAGCCATGCGAAGCTTTCAAACCAGTAGTGAAGGTAAATTCAGTAAATATGTATTATTTACTTTATCATGAAACTGTTTTTGTTACTGTCCCACAGTGCTATATGTTTTAGTTAAAGCCAATGGGAGACCAATACATACATGCGAGTTTCATCGAACTTGAAATTAACTCCAGCTAATCTACCATGGTAGGGGACAAATGCCTTAGTGCTCATTGAGGTTATCCAGAATACTACAGCAGTCACTACTGCCATTCGTGACCAATTGTCTGGTAGAGTATGGAAATCTTATGCAAATAACCTATCTACTGATCAATGTCCAAAGAAAACACAGAGCTTCAGAATATGTGGATTGACCAATGCTAAAGCAATCGAAGGTATTACCCGATCTCAGGTTTCATTCAATTGCATAGGGAAGTACTTCTCCAAAGTAGATATCGCATATGCAATGATTAAAACATGTAGACAACACCCCTGAGTGATCAGATGTCGCAAGGTTACTTCATCAAAGGTGATACCAATATTGCTCATTAATTTCAATGATAATGACTGTGAAATCAATCATACTAAGAATCTTAATATAATCCTAGATGATGTTTCTCTTGATAGGTAAAACACTCTCTAATTTTTTGGAGTTATTATTGATGAAAATCTTCCATGGAAGTACCATATTCATATCTATATCAAATTTTTCAAGAATATTGGCGTTATCAATATTAAAACATTTTTTAACCTATTCGTATACTGTATACATTGTACTTACACTTGTTTTGCCAATATAAATTACTGGTATTTTGATATTGGGTAAACATTATCTTCTTATCTATATAAGAATATTTAAACTTCAAAAAAAATGGTCTCCATAACCATATCAAATAGTCAGTCATAGGTTCCCAACTCTCCGGGCCACTATTTCTCATTTTAAAATGTACTTATGTGGTTGATGATACTTATAAATTGAAACTAGGGAGTATTTATGTCAAACATTACCCACTGCACTTCCTGAGAATTAGGGCAAGTACTTTATTAACACTTGAATTTACACAATTACCACACAGACAAGCTCATGATTATATGTATCCATCCTCCCACTTAAAAGGGTTTTTCCTGGCTCAAGCTATTAGAAAATCGGGACCAACCCTTTAGCATTCTCTGACGTTGGCCATAACGCTCAAAAACAGCCAGCTTTCAAAATTATGGCCTCAAATCAACTGTATAGTCAAATTTAAATAAATACTAATTTTGGGGGCAAGTGCTCGTCTGTGTGCTAAATGTATGGTGTTTATGAAGTATGTATTTTGGTTTTTCAATAGAAATATTTTCTTTGTGTTTATGTTCAATATTGAATAGGGGGTGGGTTCATCGTCCTGGCCTTATGGGCCTTTCGTTCCACCTCCTCAGGTCCTTGTAGTAATCTGTTGGGTTTTTTTATGATCGTTGATATTGAAATAAATATGATGATGATGATTAGGTTTGCCAAGTAGGAAGGCCTGTACTTTATTTTTCTGAGTTGCCTTCTTTTTCCAAACAGCACAAATTATTTTTCCACCGAGTGCATTTAAACCAATAAGCCACATGAGGACCACCAAGACCCTGTCTGATAATAACCTCTCACAAGTAAGATCTGGCGATCTGTTATTTGCTTCGCTCAATTCAACACCACTTGGCGCTAACCCTCGCCATATCTCATGCTGACTTGCGTACAATTTTGCTTGTTTTGTGAAGACCCATAAAAGACTCGCTAGTTATTCTCGTCAATGCATTGTCTCGTACTTGAGAAAATTCAAGCGAGGCAAATTCTTGATACTTGATATTTTGTCAACTTATTTCTGAGAAATTCACATAGTCAAATTACCCATCTCATTTATTAAATTAATAATCGATTTGTGACAGATTTGTACTGCAAATGCAATGTATGCCGTTTGTAACCATCAATAACACCACTACTTAGTGTGCTTAGCTGGTTATATTCAAGGCAACTCATCTAAATTAATTTAAATAAATCATCAAACAAAAAATAAAACCACTAAAAAAAATAAAAAAAATAAAAAATTTGTTAAATTGATAACATATTAAATATATCCCGGTTTCCATTGTGGTCAACTGATTTTCATGTAAAAAAAATACTCTCAGATTGGCCAGCCCCTGAAATAAACCATGGCAGCATAGTTAAATTATTGTTATCCAACCGATAGTCCTAACAAGAATAAATCTTCTTGATGTACCCACATTTAATTTATATAATTGGTTTTTTTCCTGCACAAGGAAACGAAGATTGGTCAAGACCTTGAATACCTCTTTCCAATGTAACCAAATTGTTTGTAAGGAATGTAACAGCTGAACACCACCTAAATCCTGAAATATTCCCGTCTGGTACGAAGCCATCAATTACCATAATGGTACAAAGTAGCAGACTTCGCAACCTCCCTAAATATGCCTACTCCATCTGACCAATGTGTTTTCCACCAAGGTACAGTTCGTAGAAGATTCTTCAAATCCTGAAACACACAACCAACTGGGTAATTCACTTTAAGAAGGCATTCGGATGTAAGGTCTAATACTGTGTTCAAGTTCCTGGAATTTTGAAATATTCCATTGGTAATGTACTTAAGCCTATTAAATTGCAAAAAATAGATTGATTGAGATTTGTTAAATCCTGAACCAATCCTCCGGTAACGTTCTTACATACTATACCGCAGGCTAACACAGACCGATTGCCTAAAGCTTGAAACAAACTCACATCCAATACCTCAAGGGGATTTTGATGAATTAAAAGATATTTCAGTGTTTTAAGATCTTGGCAACATGTCAACTTTAATGTATACTAACCTATTTCATCAAGATCCAAGGCCAATTAATTTAACAACCAAGCCATGAAATAATCTGCATCTAAAGTGCCCAAGCCATTTCAAAAGCCTGGGCAGTGTCCTGGAAATTAACAAACCATGAAAAAGTCTGATCTTCTATTGAGGTCAACTCATACTATAAAGCCTCATCCCGCTTAGTTGATCTAAGCCTTGAAAGACCCCCTCTTCTGGGGGCCATCTTTTGCAATATCGGGGGTCGCTTGTTAGATTCAATATACAAATACCACAAACCTTCAACCCTAGAAAAGCCTTTACTTGTAAGCCCTTTTTATATTTTCCTCATCTAAGTGCTAAATGAACCCTGTTCCTACGGTTACAAAACCAACAAACCAATTTTTGAACTGAACAAGAATCCGACATAACAATGAAACATACTACTTCTCTGTTACCCAATATCACATTACAATTGGATGGAAAGTCAAGCTTACATTCACCTATTATAGTCGTCTGCCTCCGCCTGTTGTCCTTTATTCTATATCTCCACATTTTATCAACTTGCTCCTTTCATTTTCGTTTGGAGCCCCCACCGTTCTCCCTGTTGTTTCGTCCTTGACTCTCGCATTCTCACGATTGTTCTGGCCGCCCTTCTTCTTCCGTGTTTACTTATGGCTCTTACTCTTCCTATCCCTTGGTCCTATTTCTCGTCTTATCTGCCCATATAAAGCAATGCGGCTTCTGACTAACGCATGGAAATCAAGCTGTGGTCTAGCCATTTCAATGCAGGTCAGCCACGTGGGTTTCTAATGTCTGATATCTGACTGCTTAAGATATTGACATTACCTTGCAAATGGGAACAATTAGGTTAGTATCATTAAAATTACACTACAAGTTTTGACTTGTCCCTTTTAGAACCAATCCTTATGTTCCACAACTTTCAAAGTTCTCCTCTCGTTCAACATACACAACCAAACTTTACAATGATTTTATCACCATGCTCACTTCCAGGTAACTCTAAACGACAGAGAGATTCTTGATGGCATCACATTAAGACTGCAGGTGGTTAAGACGGGGCTTTCCTTGGAAGCATAGCAAACGGCTGGTTGCTGACATTCCTTCAGCAATATCCGCACTGAATAAATCCTTACTCTCATTCCAAAAGGTACAACTAGCATTTCACCAGAAACGCTAATATCGGAATGCCAACTTGTGGAATTCAATGATTAAAGCAGAGAAAGTTTCAGAATTAAAGTGAAAGAACTATATGTGGTCCTGTTGAAATCCTTATTGTACCACAAATAACAAGTAAAATGTATACACTTCTCAGAGGTTAATACTCTTCAAGATTTCTTCATCATAGAACTTCCAAATTCCTTCACCAGCAAGTCAGGAAGCATTAAATCTCTACTGGTGTACTGTCACAAACTGCTTTTTAAGCAAATCTTTCAGTCTTTGCCTACAGAGTATCTACCATTGACGTTATATAATTTTTTTTTTTAAATCAGCAAACGGACAGCAAGATTGGCAAATTTATTTACCATTTTCTACTGCAAGCAACTTGCTGGTAAATATCAACACAACTGTGTACCGATCACATGACTAATTTTTTTTTTGCGAATTTAATTGCCCCCAAACAAGGAGGTCAAATGCTATATGCATTGCAGGGTTTTCCACCAAGTTGCCCTTTAAAGATTGGAATGAAAAAGCAATACAACCTCAGTTCACTCATTAATGCTTGTGTTGTCAGGGCCAATGGATCTAGTCCCTGCGATCACATGGATGTAGCGACCTCCGCCTTCTTACGCAGCGACTGGAGTCCTTTTCTTATTGACTTTACCAGAAGCATCACCCCCGGTAATTTTGTCCTTCTCCCCTGAAGGAAAATCTGCAAGCGAAATTTTCCATCAGCCATGTAATGTGAATAGCAGTTAAAACACACTTTCTATTGAACTGGATTTCTCTGTTTACTGTCTTTTTCCTGGGTAAAATGAGCCAATAGAAGACACTCTTAGACTTCAGGCCTACAGCGCCCAGTCCTGATTTGTCTTCTGCTGCTTAACGCTACTTTGAAGTACAAAATGCTGTTATGGAGAAACACAACTTGTTGGTGTAGTAATAATACATTTTGATGCTGGAAAATAAGGTTTAATGTCCTGTTACATAAATTAATTTCTTTTTAAGAATAAGCAACCGTGGCAGTTAACAGATCCCATGTAATACCAGGAAAATAATTTTTACATGTTGTTGTAGTAATGTTGTGATAAGAAAATCAGTGTCTGCAGTGTGCTGCTGCAGTGTCTGGGACTTGGTTAATCTGGAATGGTCCCTTGTTCTCATCATTTCATCAATTAGAGGAAATTGCTCTGCATAGTGCAGATTGTTTCTACGCCAACTCATTGAGTAGAAACGGCAATATTCCTTATATTTAGTTAGCCAGTTTAGTTGATTTTTAAAATGAAAAATCTGAAGTAACTACAAAATAATAAAGTCAAATAATCAAAGCATGCATACTACTGTGGTTTCAAAAGAGCTTTATTTACATTTTATGCGAGATAAACTTCATTCTTTAGCTCGAGATTAAACAAAATATTTTTACATGCTAGTTAAATACATTCTTCAGAGCAGTTTCAGTTCAGTTTTATTCTCACCAAGTCTTTCTTCCGTAATGTAATAGAAAAAATACAATAAAAGGAATTTTGTTTATATATTCAAAACAGATCATTATGACAAATAAAGAGAAATTTCTGGAAAAAATACTCATGTGACCACACTTTTAAATTTTGGGACCCAAAACGGGTCTAGAAATGGGCGCAACAAACCCGAAGTTTACATATATTTCCACATTTTCCAAGAATGTAAAACAGGCTGGCAACCCCAAAGACTGACCATTGTGTAACACCAAACTAAAAGATACTTTCAATGAAAACATGGGTACTACATATTAATACCTTTGTTTTGGTATACTTCCCCCCACCATAGCATTACGCTGATATAGCATATTAATTAGCTCATTTGCCATAATTTGCCCTAAATCGCCCAAATCTAATAAGTTCGAGAACTCCTCAGCCCCTTCCTTCCACCACGTTACATCACAACGCCATACAGAACTCCATAAAACGTGTAACACAGCTTGCGGAGAAATTTCATAAATTATTTCATAATAGATACTTAATAGGCATAATTTTAACCCAAAATCGAATAACGTCAGACTCATCAACACCGCTTCTTCCACCAGTTAACATCACGTAGCCCTCCACGAACTCCAGATAAATCGTACACAATATTGCATTTTCTGTGCAATAATGGACCTTTTCGGCCTTGACCTTTCCCCCCACCCCCTGACAAACCAGGGAGACCCTGGGGTATGATTACTGTTAGTGTGGATCTGCCCCTTCCTACAATTACCCAAGTTTGGCTACCTCTAGCTCCCCTGAAAAAGATAGCCCAAATGTTCCCGGTTAACATTTTTATATCACGGACATACATACGGACATACATACGGACATAAACGGACGGAGCCCATTTTATAGTCCCCTCCCACTTTTGTCTGCGGTGACAATAAACCAGAGAAATGTAAATAATAATAAATGCAAAAAAAAAACAAAAACAAATAAATAGCAGAGCATGTATAACAGAATATAACTGTGTATTGGCATACATACATTGAATGCGGACGAGGAATGAAGGGAGGGAGGGGAGGGTACGTGGGAGGGAGTTTAAGGGGATGTGAGTGGCTTTTTCTTTTTTTCCCTTTCGGTGGTTTCTGTCGTGCGTGGCTGTTCGTGAGAATTGTCTTTTCTTTTTTCCTTTCTTCTTTTCGTTCTCTTTCCCTCGTTCTCCCGTCTTTTTCCTTGTTCCGTTTCCGTTGGGAGGGTCTTGTACGACGCGATATTTAGGATATCAGGGGTCTGGAACCACCCTCCCAGTCTGTCCAAAAAAATGTTAACACTCGTACAACAGGCATGTTGTAAATAACTAATTACGCACAGTTCTCCGCTTTGGTATGGTCTTAAAGCTAACTAATGAGCTTTTATTTGCCGTTTAATTTCATTTTCAGTGCGATATGTAGAACAAAATATATGCTTCGTCAAAAAGGAGAGTACAAATTCGATTGGTCCGATTTCAGTGGTTATGAGTGCAACATGATTTCTAACCTACTCAAAATTAGGTTATGGATTGTGTTATTGATTTGGTAATTGAAGCTAATTGAAGATATTGACAATCCATTTTGACCTTCATTATTGTCATAGAGTGTGATCATTGTCTTTTATGATCAGCAATAACTATGTCATTTTTTTTTCAAATATTATCAGTTCACTTTGTCCATAGGCAGAGTTAGTAGCCCATCAAATCGCTCAAAAATACAAGAGTGTTAAACCAAACGCAAATTAAAAACCAACCATCAACCCTTCTGTCTTTATTTGGATTCCCAAGAACTCTAGTATTCGAGAGGCAGAATAAACCACAGAAACAACGAAGTAAACAAAAGCAAAGAGAAACGTTTGGAAAATGTATAAGCTTACATGTCAAATAAGCAGGCATAATCGGAAATAAAGACACCACGGCAGGCCTTACAGACCCCGGACCAGAATATCGCAAAGAACCAAAGAGCAAACGTTTCTCTTTTTAGAAGAGCAGTTTGGGGTGATACAACTTTTAACATTTGGTAAACACGGGGTGCAGGAATCTCCAAGGTCTTTCTGAAATAGACAAAACACTTTTAAGATGGAAAGAAGGATGTGTATGAAGCAGGTGTATTATGTGCACCATGCTTTCCAAGTGATTTTAAGGAGAAATCGACCAAGTGGATTTTGACTCTCTCATTAATGATGAAAGCATTCTTTGTTTTACGCATCGGATTGGAATGAAAATTTAAATGGCATATTAAAGCTTATTTTATTGGCTTCTTTAAATACATACCAAACAAAGACCCATGCGTACTTTGCTTTTTATCAAAGTGTGTCGTTCGGAGTGTGTTAACATTTTTTTGGGACAGCTGTATTTTAGAGACTGGGTTTGTGATTTGTAAATATATCGGTTCCAATTCATATGTGGTCAATTACAATGCCTAGAAAAAGTAGTGGTTAGTTTGTATGGTGTATTTGTTCTCATCAAATTTCTATATGCCTGGGTTAGGGAGTTTGTTGGACTTTTTGGTTGAAGTGAAGTGAATATAGTTTTTTGACAATGAGAGAAAAGCGTATTAGCGTTTAAACAATGGAGACGAGCCATTTCAGTTAAGGGGCAAATGGTATCAATGCTGGGATGGGAAAAGAAAGGAGATGTGGTGTCATCTAAAAAATGACAAACTAAAGGTCGGGGGGGAGGAATGGGGGAAGTCATTCACATAAAGAAAAAGAAGCGGACCAAGTATTATAGAAGCTTGGAGAACCCAGACAATGAAGCGGAAGACGACCAGATGGTTGCAGTCCCAAAAACAGGTGTAAATTTTGCCGATGAAAAGATAGTCTGCGAGAAGTGCTTAGGAAGTTCCATGTATACCACAGTGGAAAACCTTGGTTAAAGGTCCATGGTCCAATTGCTAATAGCCTCGTCCCCAGAACCTCAGATTTTACTGGAAAAGGTCAAAAATTTGGTATCTAAAGTAACCTACTATTTTTTCTCATTTACCCTGTGAAATCTTAAGGCTAAAGGATGTTTGGTTTGTAAGTTGTGGGCAAAAATGTGTCCCACTTTGGGCGACCAATATTCATTTTACACAGTACTTTACGGGGCTTATATACAAATGTACAATATCATGTTTTAGCGCCCACAACAAAATGTATTGAAAAATCAGTGTGAAACTTTGCGATTTACTATTTAGAATTTGGAAAACAGGGAAGTGATCTGTGATGATGTTGAATAAAATGCCTGGTATATTATTTTGTTGTCACCACAGATAAAAGCATCTTTACATTTGTTATTAAGTTAATAGCATTCATCAAGTTATCAATGAAGGATACGTAGGCGAGTAAGGTGGTCTGTAAAAGTTACTAAAGTTAAAGGGTTCAAATGATTAAAAAATTCAAAAAATCTCAGCTTGTTTGCGATCAGTCAGAGGAAAAGACTGCGGATTGCTTCTCTTTTAGATACCATCAAAGTTTTTGTTTTTGTTTGAAAACTTCTCTTTTCCACTTTGTTATTTAGCATGTACACAGTTGTAAAATGCAAATCTGCTTTATTATGAAAATTTAATGTGGAGGCTATAGCATAGCCTTCTCTTCATTTTTAGCTGATACAAGTATAAAGAAGATTTAAAAAGATTTTCGAAAGAGCGGCATGGGTTTAATAAAGATTTTAATTTTAACTCTCTGTCCTTGCGATGAAACTATTGACAGAATATGCACAAATATTTTATTAATAAATTTGAAGTAGGAGTCAAACAAATATCAGGACACACACACACAATGCAATCACTGTCAATATTTCTACCAAATTTTCATCTGAATATTTTATAGCGATAATAAAAAAAATCTGTCTAATAAAAGGTTTTTCACTCTGAATGTAGTGAACTTGATATTAAAAAATACAGCAAATGAAACTATTTGTAAAACTGTCTTGTATTGGAAGATGAGGGAAATTGAATCCGGCTATAAGTTGTCTATGTCATATGTAATGGAAAAAATTGCCAGAATATCCTCGTTATAACGGAGGGTCTATAAAATCCTAAAATACAGCTCACTACAATGAAATACCAACGATTGCATAGGAAAAAGTGTCAAACGCTTGCGCACAATGCGGAAAGAATTTAGTAATCTGCCACAGGCTACGAATTCGGCAACGTTAACGGAATAAACCGCATGTTAAAAGTGTCAAATTCTAAGTGTGGCAGAATACTAAATTCATCCCCACAATGCTAAACTTTTAAACAGGGAGGGGGTATAATCATCTAAACAAAAGGCTACCGAAGGAGTTAAAGGGATATATCCCCTAACAAAAAATGTGGGTATGCTTTAATATGTTGAAATAACATCACCCTAGTCCATAACTGTTAAAAAAAATACATTTCCGGAAGTCTTACATCCCTGCATAGTGTAGCCATGTTTTTCCATTTGTTTCACGTGTTTAAGTTCTTCAACCAAAGCGTTTTCTTTTTGTCTCACTTGGGATGTGAAGTCTTCGTTAAAGTAGATTCGCTTGTCTTTAAAGTAGCCAGCTGTTTCTTTAGTTGTTTTTACAGCTTCTTTGTCTTTGTAGCAAAGAAAGTGAACAAGAGTATGTCTTGGAGTGTTTGGTTTTCTTTCACCAACTCTATGCACTCATTGGACTGATTTTCAAAGAATGGCGAATCGCACACTCCACATATTGTTTCATGGTGCTGTCTTCATAATCATATTCAGCCCCTTCGGGGACTCCTACGGGGACTCTTAAATTGTTACGAAGAGACCAGCTTTCTAGATCATCTACCTTTTCCTGCACTTGAATTACATTGGCCGCTTCATCTCATAATTCATTAAAGTCGTCTTTCCAGTATTTATTAGAGTCACTAATTAAAGTCACCTCTGAGTGAAAGTACTAGTTTTTCCAAGTGTTTCTTTTTGACAGCATTTGCTTCAGCTTTGTCCTCCACTTTGCCTACAAGGTTGCAGATGATGTTGACCTTTTTAACATTTCTCTACCCCCCCTCCCCCCCCAGCACCATGAGGGAACCCTGGGGGAATGAATTACATGGTTAGTAGGGGCTTGTGCCCTCCTACAATAAACCAAAGTTTGGCTACTCTAGCTCATCTTGAAAAAGAGATACGGGCAAATGTTCCACAGTTAACATTTTTCTAGCAGATGGACAGACATACGGACAGAGCCCATTTTATAGTCCCCTTGTTAACTACTTTGGTGGGGACAATATAGCACATGATACTGAGTAGATGCAGAAGGTATAAGCCAAGATTCTTACACACACAGACACACATACTCTTACACACTACCAGAGTAATCCACATGCATTATTGTTTGTTTTGCATGTTGTATTTGCTTAAATGGGAAGCACCTGGGTTATTTTCAGGGAGATTATAAAATCTGATTGCACAAAAATTTAGGGGGAAAAGTGACGGTTGGGGAGGTGAAACATCCAACCTTTGTAGTTTTTTGACCAATTTTGGCCCCAAATCACTGATTTTTGATAAAATTTTGTAATTTTTTAATCACAAATCTCTGGCA
>JAMKCH010083016.1:0-14586 GCA_023653785.1 Ophioderma brevispina
TTTGATCGGCAAGTTTGTGAGGTGCTATTCAGTGAAGCGATACCTTCTAACGTCAACAATTCTGGATTTAACACTTAAGTGACGGGTGGGGGGGGGTGCCTAGGTACCCGCAAAATTTATTTTCGCGCTGGTCGCTTTACTCGTTGGATTTTTGGCGGCGCCGATTTTTTTGTAATTTGTTCTACTTTGAAATGCTCTTCTTTTCATACCATAAATGAGAATCGGCAAGCCGTTAATGAGTTATTGTGAGGTTCCCATGGAATCCCCCGGGCCTAACGTAGTCAGCTGAGATATGTTTTTTAAAAAATCAAGAACCAAAGCATTTTTTTTCGGATTTATGTTCACACATACATGAAGTAAACTTAATGCAACTTAAATTAATTAACCCTGTATGTGCGAAACAAACAATTTTCCTCGTGGAGTTGCTAACCGTTACTGGTACAAAGGTCCTATGGAAATGACGTGTATTTTGCAATACCCTTAAAAAACAGGATCCTAAACTGCAAGTTTTGTGTTCAATATATGTAACTTGAGACTTCTAGATAAAATCTCACATAAAACAAGTTTTCAAAAAGTTTGATCTTAAGCGTACTTGGCTCCTTTGAATTTTCCTTCTTTGCCAATTATAATATATTTGGCTTCAGCCAATTCTTACTCATGTTTAATTTATATAATATATATATATATATATATATAAATATATATATATATATATATTTCAACAATTCACCACCGTTCTCGTTGTACAGGAGCGACCGTTGTTGATTCGTATCAACCCACAGTTGATTATGCAAATTAACGCGTCACGCCCGGCACAGTGGTTCTCGGAAAGTGCGGTATTTTACGCGGTACGCTTAAGTCAAAGCACTGTTCGTCACGTTTATAACTCGGAGTACGGGGCGCAAGTACACCAGGTGCAAACTGCCAATCACGAACAAACCAACACTCCGGTTTTGCTTTAAGATTTTTTAAAATTTAGTCTAAAACGAAAGCTTTTGTCGTACTGGGAACTTTTTAGTGTTATAAAAAAAGATGTTCGTGTTGAAGGGAATCAACATGTTACACAGAGTGGTTCATCACAAATCACAAACTCTGCATCCTATTCGTCCGCGTTTTTTTTTTTCCGCTCGTGCGGCTAAAGCCGCCCTCGCGGGCTAAATACGCGGAACGCATGGATGCATCGCGTTGTTTTGATATTTGTTTTTTTTTTTCTTTTTTTTTTTTTTTTTTTTTTTTTTTTTTTTTTTTTTTTTTGGTTTTTTTGTGATGAACCACTCTGTAACATGTTTTTGAATCCCTCAAATTATATATATATAATATATATATATTAGATATATATTATATATTATATATATATATATCTCTATATATATATTATATCTATTCTCTATATATAATTTTATATTATTATCTCTATTTCTATATACTATATATATATATAGATATATCAGAGATCTAATATATGATATAAACATCATTAACCCCTGTATATTTACCCCTTCCCTATTTCTCAAATGCTCAAGGATGACAAAACATTTTGTGCAGATCCGTACGTAAGGTCGCCTGTGCATAACTACTGTATTTAACAATCAAAGCACTTTCTGTTTTTAATCAATTGTATTTATTTAGTGTTGAGTATCTTATTGGATTTTTTGTCTGAATATTATTTCTTTGCTTATTTGGTTTAATTAGCTCTACGTACCGTTAAACATATTTTCTTCTGTCTACAGAAATGGCCCAGATCTGTTTCCGAGCAAAAACCTAAATCATTCGAATATCTTCACACGGTTAATTTTCTGTTTTTTTTGCATTCTTTAAGACATCTCTTTAATTTGTGTTTTATTTTTGTTCGTTTGCTTGTTGGCATTTTCCCGTCCAAATATAAATATCGGAACATTGCTCAAACAATTATAGATGATGTAATTCATCTAGCATCAGATAAAATGAATTCTAGAATAAACTTTTTTATGTTTTCGGGAGCGAGGGATAAGCTCATTTTAAATGAAATCCTATTATTGCGTACATTAATGCGTTCAACGTGAGTTTCAACCAAATTGATGATCTTTTAAATCGCACTACTTTAAAGGTTTTTCAAAATTTACTCACTTTTGAGAGTTGTCTTGCTTCTAAACGTAAAAAGTAAAGGCCGAGTATCTTCTCTGGACGGAAATTAATTTTTTAACTTAAGTGACGCAAGGGTTTTCCACGTTGGTAGCCCACGGATGGGGGGGTCCCATGGACCCCCTAGGAACCTTTCCCTAGGGAAATATTTGTAACGAAATTTATACCACTTGAATAAGGTTAAAAAAAAAAAAAAAAAAAAAAAAAAAAAAAAAAAACTTGTTATTTGGGCTGCAAATTAGGGGCAAAACATTGTTTTTTCTAAACATGCGAAAAATGCAAAAGACGGGAAATCACAAGGAGTCCAATTACGCTTACAATCAAACTTTTGAAACTTGTTTTAATGTTGATATCTCCTCTAGAAGTCTCAAGTTACATATATTTAACACAAAACTTGCAGTTTTAGGAATCCTGTATTTAAGGGTATTGCAAAAATGGCGTCATTTTCCCATAGACTTTGTACAGTAACGGTTTAGCAACAATCCACTATGAAATTGTTTGTTTTTCAGCCTAAA
Source organism: Ophioderma brevispina (assembly GCA_023653785.1). Classification (NCBI taxonomy): domain Eukaryota; kingdom Metazoa; phylum Echinodermata; class Ophiuroidea; order Amphilepidida; family Ophiodermatidae; genus Ophioderma; species Ophioderma brevispina. The sequence goes on from JAMKCH010083016.1 coordinate 2,637, forward strand.
GGGTTAATTAATTTTAATGTTGCTATTAATTGTTTACTTATATGTATGTGTGAACATAAATCCGAAAAAATGCTTGGGTTCTTTGATTTAAAAAATATTCTCAGCTGACTTCCATTAGTGCCCGGGGAATCCATGGGACCCTCACTAATTAACTCATTAAAACGGCTTGGCCGATTTTAATTTTCTTGGTATGAAAAGAAGCGCATTTAAAAGTCAGACAATTACAAAAAAATCGGCGAAGAAAATCCCACGGTAAAGCGGCCAGCGCGAACATAAATTTTGATGTCCCTAGGAACCCCCCCCCCCCCCCGTCACTTAGGTGTTAAATCCAAATTGTTGACGTTAGAAGGTATCGCTTGCACTGATCGCAACCTCACAAAACTTGCCGACATACCATGGAAATGGAAGGACAATCTTTTTTTCTAATCGGTTCGATTTTTGTATGAGTAACTACGCCAAATGTATTTCTGGGGAGGGTGTGCAAAAATTTCGGTGCATTGGCATTTTTAGAAATCCAATATGGCGACTAAATCACCCTCAAATTCATTCAAATGTGGCCATATGTCCTATATCCAGGTTTTAAAGCATGGGGAATCTACTCGACGGGTTCTTAGTCTGGGGACCAAAACCCCATTTTTTTACCTGAACCAAAAGTAGGTCCGCACAATTTTTTGGTTGTTTCGCATCCTGAAGACCGACTGATTGAGAAATGAGGGGGTGCCAAAATTGCACACTTGAGCAGTTTGAAATATCCAAGATGGCAGCCAAGATGGCCCCCCGCCACCACCATAAAAACTTAGCAATAACTCAGCCTTCTAAAGCATGCTAAAAGGATTGATTCTTGTGTATTTGTATGTGTTTTTGTTGTCATTTTGAATTCCAATTGTACTTCTTTTTCAAACACTAAAGTCTTTCCCTATACCGAAATCCAAGAAAGATGGCCGCCCGAGTGGCCGCCATCACTGATAATTAGGCAATTTAGCCAGCTTTTAAAAGAAGCTAAAGGATGATTCTGTGTCTTTGTATGGGTATTGTGTCAAAGGAATTCAAATCTGTACTTCTTTTTAACACTAAGGTCTTCCTATACCGAAATCAAGATGGCCGGGGGGGCACAAGATGGCCGGAAACCACATAATTGTAATTAGCAATAGCAGCTTCTATAGCTAATACAATGATGATTCTAGTGCCTTTGTATAGGTTTTTGGTGTCAAGATTCAAATTTGTACTTCTTTTAAATACGTAAGCCTTCATCACTACAAACCGAAATCCAAGGATGGCTGACCAAAAAATGCCAAAAAATTGGCTGCCACACATTTTGGGCCTTAGCTGTAATCTCCGCTTAAGAAGGACATAAGATATGGGTTTTTTAGTGTTTTTAATTAGATTTAATGGTCCAGTGTTCAATGTGATCATTATTTATGACTTCAGTGAAACTCAGGCTGCTTAGCACAAATTCTTTACAAAGAAGCTCCAAAATTGCATGGATCATCTCAATCATGATTACCATCCAAATGGTTGATCGATATCGTTTGTGGTAGGATAGCCCCTGAGGTGGTGAATGCTGATAATGCAGTTGCTAAAGGAGTTGAATGGAAAGGAATGAATATGAATTTTAAGTTTGCAGAGGGGTTAATAGTTCAAAATTAAACCAATGTGGGACAATGCTTTAAGCCAGCAGCAAAGTAGAATGGATCGCTTCTTCAAAAAACACAGAACTAATCTTTCCAGAGTTTTGAGTTGATGACATTCCTCGCTGGGGATGTTAACGAAATCTTCTGTTACGGTTATGCCCAATACCAAAACTTCCATGTTTGGGATAGTGGTGATATCGAGAGATAACAACGAAATAGTCGCACAATGAAGAAAAAGGCTACAGATGGAGCAGTCAGCTCAGCAGAAGTCATCGTAATAGACGGATTTGTGTTTCGCTGGATTATCCACAGCCCGTACATGGAAAATACAAGACTGTGTTGGGGTTTCTCATGTACGTATTTTAAAAAAAGATTAGGAAAGCAGGAGTCTACCTGAATTTGATCGATACTTGAGGTTTAATAACAGGTGCAACAAGAGTGATCACGCTGAAAAGCAGGTCAGTAGACAGCACCCGCTTAGCCTGGAGTGCCCTCTTCCACCACAAGCAAGTCATCTAATAATGTAACCACAAAGTACGGCTTATCGACATCATTTGTAAACACTGCTGCATAACATCAGGAATTACACCAGCTCGGCAGACAGAGACTTTTCTGTTGGACACTCTGCTAAACTCTCCAGTCCCAGCAACATCTTACAGAATGGAATAAATGCCTGGTTAGATACTTCAAGACAGACCAACTCACTATTATCCTATGACAGAACTACCACCTGGTACAATCTTCCACGCAGGAATGGGTCTCCTAACCGGATTAGCACCCAGTGAGTCGGTCGCTCAACAGCATATGCTCCGATGAGGGCTGCGACCCTCTCCAACCTGCCAATGTAGCTCTCCATCACGGATGCGGAATCACATTCTTAATGAGGCCCTACCTTTCGTCCAACGGTCGACATAGACTTCTCAAACCCCCAACCTCAAAGTGTGCTGGGCTCCAACGTCTGCAAACATATATTAGTGCTGCCTCATAACAAGACGAAGAAGAACAACTCCTGGGCCTTGTGAAAGTTCTTCAAGACCAGCGCACAGTAGTACATCGACTTATTGTGACAGGTTCATTGAGTAGAAAATCATCTTTCCCAAGGGCATCCAAATGGAAGGCTAAGCGTTCGACACTGTAGCGAATGCCATCTTCAGAGCAAAACTAAACAGTCATGGTGTTTCACATTATATACACCAGTAAACAACGGTTAGAGAGACCAATAAGAGATGAAAAAGGATACCCCAGTAATTCAGTTTCCGCTCACTGGTGGGAGGCATCCTTGGAGTAGTCTAACCCATTCAGGAGGCATTTCTGCTCCTTTGTCCCTTTGAAGTTGTTAGGGGTATAATTGCTGGTAGGGTTTTGACTGAGAGTTTCCTTTCTCAGTCAAATTGTGTTAATGTCCCAGAATTTTAGTATTGTCACAGTCAGTTATGTTGGATCGTTCCACACATGTCGGCGATAGCCGATTTTGTGTGTTGCCGTCTGAGTTGCTTTCCGGTGTTCGTCGGTTCTCTTTTTCAATGATCTGCAGTTACCAATGATACACTTTGTACATGATCAGAGGAATTAGCCTCATTAGAGTAGTTAACTCCAGGTTGGAGTTCTTGGGACAATGTTTTCGGGGTGTTACTAGTGTTGTCGTAGAGTGTAGTGCTTTAAATATACACCCGTAGATCCTTCTTCTGTTTTTCTTCTATTGGCCTTCGACCTACAAGCATAGCTAAGGAGATAACCAACATACTTCAACCTCTGACCGGCAAGACCAGGACACTGTAAAAGACACGGGTGATTTCGCTACGTTCATATCTCCTCTGACCCTCAAAGACTCAAAGATGTGGTATCCCTTTTGAAGTAGAGTAGGAATGTTTTAACATATGTTCCTCTGACAGAAAGCCCATTGAACATTACCATGGACAGTATAAAAGATGACGTGACACTGATTGACAATACATCCCTCCGCATCGCTGACGTTTGAACCGATGGTTGGAGAGTTTGTTTGAACTAACAAGTATTCATATTTGAAGGCGACTCCTAGATACTCCCAAACTGATGGGCTAACGATTCGTTCTTTGTTTCCCACCCGTGGTTAACATGTTGTTATGGGAAGGTCTTTTTGAGCAGGAAGCCCTTGTGACTGCACCTATCCACGAGCATATGGAAACGTTTATGTGGACGACACTTTCCCTGGGTTACGATACGATGGAGAACCATTATCGTCTTTCGTGGACCCCTCAAACAGTCTTTGCAAAGATGTCATCAAATTCACTCGTGAAGAGAGAGACCAACGGACAGACCGCATGAAAACTGCTATTCTTGACACGACTGTCTATCGCAAAAAGACCCACACCGACCAAGACTGAATGAATGCTGTGTCTGGTACTCTGATCCACCATGCACTTCAGGCAAATGGGATTTTTTTCGGATATGCAAGGAAGGTTGGCAACTGTCAAACTAAGAGGACTGTAAAATTAAATATGATTCGCTGCCAAAGTGATCCAGAAGAAGAACTGATGAAAAGAAACTTTGAGGAATAATTTCCAAAATATTTTTTTATCTAATCGGGTTATTTATTTTATTTTGCAAAATTGACACAACTTTCGTATGTCAATGTGGGCTTCATTTTTGTTTGAAGTGTTCTCAAGAGTAGTAAAGTAATATGTGGAATGTATGCGCTTATCTCGACTTGATGAAACAAGTTGGCAATAAGATAACATTACTATCTTAACTTGTGTTTTGCCACTTTAGATTACCCTTTTATAGAAAAATATTCCTACATCATTATATTGAAGTTTGCCAATACAAGACCACCGTATTAAGAAAATTGTGCATCACCTTTATATTTGAATGCTTTACCAACTATGGACTACCTTAGTATGACCACCGGGAACATTTTATATTGAAGGTTTTGCCAACTTTATAGATTACCCGTTCATTACAACTTTTCCATATTTTCAATTTGAACGCTTTGTCAATATAGAATACCATATTATGAAAACCTCGGACCGACCTATTTTGCATTGGATATTGTGCCTGACAACTTAGACTATCGATTCATGACAACAATTTTGGGTATTTTATAGTTGAACACTTTGCCAAATTCGAACTACCGTATGATAATGAACCTGTACATCTCACATAATGAATGCTTTGTTACCTTACGTTAAACCCATAATGTAAGTTTGTGCATTATATTCACAGGGTAAATGGTCTGCTAAAATTAAGGATACCTTTTGATCAACTTTTCATCAGATGAAATATTTGAATGCTTTGCCAAATTGAGACCAACTTATTTTTTGATGATTAACTTGTGCATTAGTATTTCACTGTATGCCATATTACCAACCTCACTCAAAGGTAGAAATTTAATTATGATACCATAAAAACCTATGCAAGGACACCACAAAAATCGTATTTGCTTCAAGAGCCTTGTTGAAACATTGTTAATATTTAGTGTGATGATGGCGGCCATCTGGGATTTCGGTTATAGGGAAGATTAATGTTTAAAAGAAAAGGGACCCCCCAAATTTGAATCACTGGACATCAAAAAAACCCATACAAAGACACAAAACATGCTTATAGCTGCTTTTTTTAAAAGATGAGCATTGAGCTTTGCTAATTAGACACTGTTAAAAATTTCCGTAAATTAGGAGAAAACAGATTTTCGTAAATTACGGAAAATCTTGTTTAGAGAAAACAATAAGAATAAAAAACCAAAAAACTTAAAAAATGTTAATTACGGGAAAATATTTCAAAAATTTCTGGCGCATATTTCTGGACTTTTTTTTTTGGTCCGTTAATTTAAAATGACAAGGAAAAATTCTGTTTTAAATACACATTTTTTTTTCGTAATTATATGACACAAATTTCTGTAAAATTCATGTCAAAGTTCCGTTAATGACAGGAAATTTTGTAAATGTACCCTAAAAATGTCTGGGACTACTGCTGCCAGAAGAAATTTCCGGAAATTTACGGATTTTTTTTAACAGTGTGTGGGGCGGCCATATTGGAGTTTCAGTATGGGAATACTTGGTATTTAAAACGACAAATTGGAAATCAAGCGACACCAAAAACCATACAAAGACCCTACATCTCTTTATAGCTGCTTTAGAACGCGACCCCGTTTTATGATTTATGTCCGTGGCGGCCAATATTGGCGGACCATCTGGATATATCAAAATTTTGCTCAAGGGTGCAATTTTGGCACCCCTCCGTTTCTCAATTCAGTAGTCTCAGGATTGTTAGACAAAACAGCCAAAAAACTTATGCGGGCGCTATTTTGGGGTTTTAGTTTTGGCCCCAGACTATATTGAAGTGATTTGCATCGCAAAATTACTTATCAAATCCAATATGGAACCCGAAATCAATATGCCCCGAACCGACACGAACTCATTCAATGACCAGTTACTATCCAAATATTTTGATGAGGCATATTCTGGGCTCTAACCCAGTAGGAACTCATTTATTTGACATTTCAAGTGTGTAAAATGCTACCACAAGTCAATGTGGCAACCAATATGATGTCTTTCTAAGATCTTTAAAATGTCTATAATCATAATAATATATTGGCCTGAATTTAAGAAGGTGTCAAAACAAAACAGGCCAGATACGAGTTGTAATGTTCAAAAATACATCTCTACTTTAATTTAAACTTGAATAATAATTTTGGATGTATTAGAACTAAATACAATAAAGTTATCGTAAGGTATAGGTTTAAACGAGGTACAGAAGTTCCCATATTGGCCCCATCTTATTTTTTTTGGCACGGTTAACGAAACAAGTTCCGATAAAGGATGAAATGGTCACTACTTATCCCATACTTAATTACACCTTTTACTAATAATAATTAGTGATGTTGTTGTAACTACATCTTCAAATACAAATATAATACGCCGCCACGTCCTTTTTTTTAACAATCTTTCAAGGCCTATAGTGTCTGCCCTCTTGAATTGAAGATTTCGGATTACAGAGAAATGCCAAATAAAGGGTTTCCAGTGTACGGGTGTGTTCAAAAATGAATTCTATAGTGTGAAATAACACTTGGAGAATTGTCTTCATTGTAAGAGATATGAACCTGCAGAACGTGTTTTTTAGGTGCTTTGGGTTGTATCCTGTATATCATAAATCAGGTTATCCTGGAAGAAATAAGCTCATTTATGATCTTTGCGAGCGCATATTTGACTTTTCAGCAGTCATATTGGATTTTTTGGGACAATGCCTGGTAAGACCAAATTGACATTCTAAACTTCTGCCCCCTTACAAATACCGGTGTACAGCAAAACATTATCTATCAGAAAACTAAGGGAGTTTAGTGCTTTGAATGAAGGAGCCCCCCCATTATTGGATTTTCAAAAAATGCCACGGACACCAAATTTTTGCACACTCTTTCAAAAGTATTGGCTTAGGTCCTAATAAAATAAAATCTTCGATTATAGAAAAAGTCCCTCGCCACTACCTTTCCATCCTCAGGGTGTGTGCCGCAAACTTCCACCGACGAAATGTGCTAAACTGCGAAGTCTAACTACTGAGTAAGATTGAAGAGGAGATAAAATTTTATAATCCAGCAAACGCTGGAGGAGGCCCCCCAAACGAAATTGAAAATCGGTTTTGTCCTATTGTTTCCGTGTTTACATCCATTGCTTACCCAAGGACCACAACGCTTTGCTTATATCCTGAAATACACAGTTTTCACGGCCAAGTCGACTTCCCGAGCGCTATAGGCTCGATTGGAGGGACTTCGCTACATGAAACATTGTTCCGACAACTTGGATACGTCATTGGCGAGGTATTCTGAAACTTGAGAGTCAGGTAAAGTAACTCAAACATATGTCAGGATTTCAAACACTAAGCCTTTATAACATTATAGATTTTTAAATGTCAAAACAAGTACTTCCATCTATGCGGTGTTAAGTTATTGACTTACCTATTTTTTTAAAGCCTGAAACATTAAGAATTTCAAAGGGCTCACTGCTAAATACAGGAGCATTTTAGAGACATTAAATTTACATTTCTCTAGGAAATCTTGACACATTGATACATTCGTAGCTATGATAAACTCCGCACCTGATACCGATCATCTGTTGTTGTTCTCATGAGTCATGGAGACGACGGCTATTATTTGGGAAAGGAGGGGAAGTGTAGAGCTTGGAAACATGAGGATAAGTTTTCAACACTAGCAATTGCTCTGCTCTAAAGGGTAAACCTAACATGTTCTCATCCAAGCATGCAGAGGAGGTTAAGTAAATACCAGCTCTCTACCGCTTCAAACGAATTTGTGCTGAAGAACTTTTTACCCTTCTAAGATGGCAAAACCCAGGCATCATCCCGCGACCCGTTCAAAGTGGGCCATAGCGCGTTCAGCTTACCAGGCAAGTTGAAACTTATCAAGTGCAAAAAGTGCACAAGCTGTCGGGTACATAGGAGGATCACCACCACCAACACTCAAGCACCATGCTACACATTGACTTTGTTTGACCAAGAAGGTTTTTAGTTTTCGGTAGACACGCAAGAAATGGTTAGTAGTCGTCCTATAAGACAGGCGACATCAGCCGACTACCATTGCCGAAGCTTCGAGCTCTATCACGGTTCACGCGTATCCCAAGTCATCATGTGTCAACCAATGGTAGGTGTTCCACAAGCAGCTGAATTTGCGGAGAGTTTATGACAAAACGGCATAAAAATGGCTTACATCGGCCACGTTTCCCCCATGGCAGCTAAGACATGGATTGGCTTGAGAGGGCAGTTGCAAACTTTTTAAAAAAAACACTATGAGTAAGATGACCGATAACTCATCAATTGACACCAAAGTGTCAAGGTTCTTATTTTGATAACCGTATAACCCCACCACCGGTCGTTTCCCAGCAGATATGTGATCAAGGCAGAAAATTACTAATCATTGTATTTTCGAACGAAGACATGAGGGGTATAGTATCCCTACTTTTGCGGGTGTTGAGCTTGTTTATAAACATTCATCTGATCGTAGTGTTGAGCATCAAAGCCTGTGTAGTCCACTAGGGTCAAGTCATATTTGAAAGGCCACAATCAGGCGCCATTCCTGGCTGTCAACAAAATGGGCGTCTTGTATGTAGACGTGTGAAACACGTTTGTATAAACCCCCCCCCACAAAATAGATTGACTCAGCGTGTATTCACATCAACAGCTTTCAACTAAATTCGGAACCAAGGCAAACTATGCCTTTTTGTGGCCGTCACTTATGCTGGAATGAACCACTTTAGCGCGCGCTGGATGTATGTACGGACGGGGCGTGACGGACGGGCGACGGACGGATGTATGGGATGGATGTTTTGCTATGTCGCTCGTCATCCAAAAAGGTCAACCTAAAAATTAGACCTGGGAGATTAGTGGTTGAGCACGTATTCTAAACACATATAAATATATATAATATACTAGGCTGTCCCCGGGTTTCGCGATCACCTGGGTTTCGCGATCACCTGGCTTGAATGACCCTGCATCAACAATCGACTCCACCAAGTTTCATGTCCATACACCAACGTTTACCCATTTGACCTCCCTTGAACTCTTGATTGACCCCCGATGACCTTTGATCGACTAAACCAATACAAACTCGGTCTTCGGAAGGTCAGAGGGCACCCACCCACCAAGTTTCAGGGGAACGCGCGAAACCCTCGGTCTCCGAGAAAATAGACACTGTCAGACACAGGCAGATACGGAACAGACTATACCGTATTATATAAAGATTAATACATATAAAAAGGGAGACCAACACTGTAGTTTTGTATAAAAACACAATTGACCTGATTTCCAAATCTTCACGTTGCCGCAATACGTAATGACCCTTTTGGCTTGCCATAAGCGTCCCTATCATGGATACATGCGGCACCGGATCAGCTTACTCAGTTTTGAATAAATCCTGAAACCATACCTCAAGCCATTACCACTGACTGTGGATACGCCTAAGAGAAGAAGGCTAATTAGACCTAATTAGTGTAAATACGACTTTGTTTCACTCCAAAATTGAATTTTCTTGTGTTGGAGGGGTGCAAACAAAAGTCGTATCTGACTTAGTTGCACTCCAACGGGAAATCATGTGTGTAGTTACACGACCAACTTCAGCTATCCAATTATTATTACTTACTCGACTGAAGTGGAAAATACACAATATCATTATATATTTAAAAAAATAGAAAACAGCTGATCTTTTTTGAAATTCATCTCAAAATATTTTTCAAAAACTGTATTAAAAAAAAAAAAAATGCTTTCTCCAGTATGTAATGTATATACGACATTGTTGCACTCACTATACTAGTATGTGTTGGATTTATATCTAATAATACACAGTCCTATCACAGATATTGATGTTATTAAAAAGGAAAGGAGGGATATTGTATTAATCATTTGTGATTCTCAAATATGTTTTTAGGTGTAGGATAGACTCTAGTGGCATGCAGACTCCAATATGATAGTTGACGATGAGAGGAAGGTTGACCCCAGTGTTGATGATGTGACAAATAACCGGCCGATCTCTTTACTGCATATGCAACGACAGAGGTATACAAAAGCTTCACAAAATTCCAAGCAATTTTTTGTGATTTTGTTTTTTTAATTATTTACCAGTTTTTGTGCTTAACGATCGTCCTACCAACGTGATTTTCTGTAAAACGCTTAATTTAAACTTATTAATAAAATACCCACTGGTGGTCTATTTGGTTATCTAGTTATAATATCTTCTTTCTACTGAACAATAAATACCAACATTTCTTTCTCTTTGTAACGTCACGATGACTTCATAATTTCATACGACACTCAGCAAATGTCACCATCAGGTCAACTTAACAGCCTTATAATGTACATGTATACACCAGGGGCGAAGAAAGAATGATCAGTGATAATTAAAGGACACCCAAGGAGGCGTACTGAGAATATTCTACCTCATTCAGGAAGAATCCATCCCCACTCCTTTCCAAATTGAAGTTGTTAGAGGTTGATTTATTGTAAACTTAGTGTTCATGTCGACAATTTTAGTCTTGTTCCATTCAATGTCATGTTGGCCTCCTCCACAGGATCTCGGATCTCGGCGATGGGGGCAGCTTTGTGTGGTGTGTTTACCAATCTAATCGCTTTTTAGGCGCGGGAGCTAGCAGACATTTGTAACCACATCTCGAGTACAACATGTTTGAGTGATTTAATATGTAAACAGCCTGACAGGGACCCCTGAAACGTTGTTCTTAAGTGCGCAAAGGTGCCTTAAGGAGGGGTCTAGACAAAGATTACACAGGGTCCATTTAATTGATCTTTTCATGTTGAAAACTATACCAGGTTATTTGTCTAACCATAAGGATTCCAAAAGTTATAGTTTGTACTATCTGTAAACAATGGAACAATTACATTGATTTTTGGAGCAAAATGTACGAGGTAACGGTGTCCCATACTGTGACATTTTGGTGTCGCATGTTAAATCGGAGATTTCTTTATTCTTGCTTTTACATAATTTATGTTTCTATTGAAATGGTATACTATCAACCAAATAAATTATTAAATGCATTAAACAGTGACAACATCCTCCACTATTTAAAACTGATCAAAAGTGTATTTTATTTTGGTGTCCCGGTTACCTGGACATCAACATTATGGGCCATAAATTCATTCAATCATATTAATTGCTGCTTTTAAGTTTTACTTTTTAAAAAGTTGTTTATTTTAAGCGTTTCTAAGATCTTAAAATGTAAACTTGTCACTAGGACACAGGAAAGTAGAGATCTAGAAATCATGTCACACGCTGGTCCTTAATTTACGGACAGACCCTATAGCAATAAATAGACACAATTTGTATTTGTGTCATAGACTTGGAATATATAAATAATTTTGGTTTTTAGTTCTGTTGAGTGGATTTTAGTGATTGGTAGGGTTTTGTGAGGACGTTGATTTGTGAACACCTCTGGACTCGTAAGTATTAGAAACGAGATTTTAGTGGAAGTGTGGATATTTCATTGTTCAGGTCGGATGCTCTATTCGTTCATGAATAGAGCACCCCCCCTCGAACAATGAAAGCACGCAGAAATAGCCGCCAGTTTTCAAGGATATTCCAACGTAATGCCATTTTATACAACAGGCAGCAAAGCTTAAGGTTCAGAAAGTTCATACTACAATACCTACACTCTGCAACGTGCGTTGCGGTAAGTTGCAGTTCTCCAATTACGGTAATCGTCTCAGTATACTGCATTGCGGTAACTGCAAAACCCCGAGTGTCAATTTATTTTAACTCAGCTGCAAGCAGCGTTACGTTTGAGCTTGCTGTCAGCAAGTGATCGATATATCGGAGCATTGCACTGCCAGTACCA
>JAMKCH010083018.1:0-25772 GCA_023653785.1 Ophioderma brevispina
TTTTTAACAAAAATGCCCCTCTCCTAATTTAGCGTTCCTTCTATTGACATTGCAATGAAAAACTTGACAGGGATTAAATGGCCAACCAATTGGTCCAACTTTAACCAATACGGCAACAACTTCAGCGGACTTTCAAGTCTTTTTTTTTCCCGAAACGAGTAAAAACAATTGTATCCAGTAGGAGAAACCTAGTCTTCAGAATAAAGCTCTCCCAAAAATGATTTGAAACTGATATTTTTTGGGTTTAATATTCTGCCCTGAAATATCACAACTGTTTTACTATTATGGTAAGTATATGATTGAACTCCTGTTGTCCTCCAAGCAACTAATATTGCCTCCTACAGGTTGTTGGAACTCATCTCTTGTATGGTGCAAAACTGACAAGAAGGGGGAGCTTTCATTCCTTTTAAAATGGCACTTATCCCAGGTACTCATGTGATTGAAAATATCTCCTGGAAAAAAACACATCAACATCGGATCTAATTGATGACCACAGGTCCAACTGGAATTAGGAAATTTTACACTATTTTCCAAATGGAATTCGCATTTCAATATGTGTCTTCCATCTTTGACGCCGGATAAGTTAAAAACCGACAACAAAAACCCCGGTGCCTTCTCGGTAGCCGACCAGGTGGAAAAAGGCTTAAAATGACAGCTGGAATTTGTATCATGCTGGTCATTTCCAACTGGATTTACTTTTTGGTTTGTTCCTTCCATGGGGGGGTGGTATGGAATTCATCTGGATACCCCAATCCGTCGCTATCACCGCTCCCCAATTGGTGGGCACGAAAATCACCGTTTTCAGTGGCATGCTTTCAAGTCAATGACCAGATTATATCCGACCTTTATTCTGTGAATCGCCATGTCCAATTAGAGGTATCATCATATCACTAACCCACTCTATATGCTTATGCATCATAGATAACCAGATTTACTTTGAAGTGGGAGCAGCAATTCATGATAAAGATGTGTTGGGCAAAGAAGTACGCCAGAAAGATGATGATATTGTCCCCCTTTGCCAACATTTGGCATTGTTTCTGTCAAATTCAAAATCTACTTGGTTGCATTTACGAAAGGCAACCATTGTTTTATATTCCAGTTGCTTCTCAAAACATTAAATTCCACAGTATAATTACCCAATTTATAGTTTTAATTCACACTATTTTAGGTCTATTTTGACTCTTTTTGGCCCTTTCTGGTCATTTTGGAGTCAAATTTAAGATCCACTCACTAATTTTTTGTGCCCTTTCTGGCTCAAATTTGAGCCTAGATTCAACCTTTCCAATTCTCTTGAATCTTCTGCTATTATAGGATTTGGGAAATGAGATACTATTTAATTTGTCCTCGCATACATCACCATTCTATATTTACCTCATTGGTGGGTCAATTTTCACCCCTTTTTGGCCCTTTCTTGTAAATTTTTGAAAACCCCCGTTTTCATGGGCGAGTTTCATATCATGACGGGCGGCCGCTTGGTTGATGGGTGTATGGGTCACTAAGCTCGGAACCTTGCATGTTGCACTTTCCAAAACTTTTCTCATTTACATTTGATAAAACAATTTGAAATTGTTAAGTCGTCCACTTTATAATCATGACCAACCGTTTTGTTAAACAAATCTCTTAATTGTTTTTTTTGTGGAATTTCCAAGCAAGATAGGCGCCCCTGTAAGAAATTTACTTATGTGGAGATTTAGTGGGTTACAGAGTATGTTCTCAACGTAAGTATTTATCAATTATCGCAGGGGGAAACGGGCCCCGTATCTGCCAATGCTCTCTCTCTCTCTCTCCCCGATCACTCTCTCTCTCTCCTCTCACCTTTTCTCCCTCTCTGACTTTTGTCGCATCAACCGCAAGGGCTGAACTTTTATTTTTTTTTTAACGAGCCCCTAAGTCCCCGGGCCCCTTATGACCCCGGGCCCGGGGTCAATTACCCCCCTTTGCCCCCCCTCGTTCGACGAGTACTGGCTGGGGCCGGCATTCAATTACAACGCAAACGATTTACTCACCAATGTCGTGAATTGATCGGTTTGACCACCGAAGGGCCCTGACGAAATCCCACGACTGAAATCATGTTACAGTCGAAGTACAGCAAGGGCGCTATATTTACAACTACTTGATCTGTGCTGTGTATAGGCGAGCGCGCGTAAATATTGTCGGGTTAATTTGCAGTTTGTCGGGTTAATTTCGATATTAAATGCGTTTGGAAAGAAATCTATGTGCAAACCCTGAAATGTTGGAGCAAATTATTACTCAATTTCTGGTGTATATCAATCCCCATTTTTGCCGATTAAGGTGTAGCTGGGATCTGATGTGTGTTTACAATGATATTTTAATAATGCTAAACTCTGAGCACTGCCCTTATTTATGTTATTTTGATTATGCTTGATCTTCATATACATCATGTGCCCCCCTAGAAAATCTGGGAAATTTGTAAAATGGACAAGCCAATGGAGGCATTTGGTGCAACATTTTTGCAAATTAACGCTTAACTAGTTTTGAGTAGTTTTTGTTTCTCGCCTCTCATTTCTCATTAGGTGGCGCGCTAAAAATTTGAATTAATGACCCATTGAACTTACAGACCCGAGACCTCACATCACATTACAAAAAGTTTTTCTCGGTCGGGGTGACAAACTGACTATCAATAGATATAAATACGCCATCACAATCCGGCCACGATCACACGTTTATCCATGAGTGTTGGTTAATCACAATTCTCGCACATGGTTATCAGCATTATAATGCGTCACTATGCAATATTTTTCACGGTGTGTTTTTTTTTTCAAGGTCTCCTGAACATTAAAAACTCCGGATAGCAAAGTGGAATTAATTTGAGTGCGAAATTGCAGAGGGGGGTGAATTAATGAATGAAAAATTCGATCTGGCGAGGTTTTTTTTTTTGATTTTTATGAATAAACTTTAATGCGACAGCACGAGGCTCCGCCCTGACGAGCATTTTCCAGTGTGGTGTAAATAAAGAAAATAGTAAGTTCTGAAGTAACTGACAGCCACGAATAAGAATGGGTTTCTTCTATCTGACGATGTAAAACAGTACATGTCAGAAATAATATTTGCATTTCAATGTAGTAACGTATTAACCTTTTATTATAAAGGGTAGGTTGAATAATTCAATCATTGATTAAGAAACTATATGCATCGACAATACGTAGTGACGTGTGTGCGGGCGCGTAGTAACCGGTGTACTCGTGTAATTGTATGATTAATAATCCACTGATTGGAACGAAAGTTTAATACGACTGAGCGCCATTAAGTAACACCACACTGCGGTGTCGTCATAGTGGGGGAGAGCTTTAAAAAAATTGGGGGGGGGATAGAAGGACGGGATGAAAAGTTGTTTTAAATGCGCGGCTGTTGCTCGTAGCACACGGACGAGGTCTACTGATAAAAATATGTGGGGTGCGTCGTTGTTTCTTCTTCTTGTTTGTCGTTATTTTTTGGGTATCTTGACAGGCTTTTTTTTTTAATTTTAGGGGTTCGATCAACGCCGCTCGAAACCCCCCCTGGCTATTTTTTTTTATGTTAGGGGGTTTCGAAATCTAACCTCGAACCCCCCCCCCCCCCGGCCTACTGGCCTGTTGTCCTAAACATGGGCGGTGGAAAGAGTGACAATTCAACTGCCCCCCGCGATGACCAAGTGTGATATTAAAAAACAATATGGTGGTACTGGTCTAAACTGGCTTCCTTTAACCCCATCTCCTATAAATATCTGCCCCCATAATCTGTTAAAAACATGCTTGTTTTGAATAATCTATTGTGGGTGTATATACACTGTGTGTTAAAAAAAAAAACAATAATCAACTTCGTTTTATATGTTTTAAACTTCACATTTAGTCACATTTTTTATTTGTTCTTAAAAAAGATAATTTGATCCGTTTGTAGAAAACTAAATATGAATGCGTATTCTGAACAAAGATAAACCTTGCATGTATTCTGGTTTTGTTAAAATTCATAAAATTCATGTGTTGTGGTTATCTTTGTATTTTGAATACAATATGAGGAAACACCGTGCGTATTATCGGGTCATGCCATGCATTATACT
This sequence comes from Ophioderma brevispina, assembly GCA_023653785.1. Lineage (NCBI taxonomy): Eukaryota > Metazoa > Echinodermata > Ophiuroidea > Amphilepidida > Ophiodermatidae > Ophioderma > Ophioderma brevispina. The sequence goes on from JAMKCH010083018.1 coordinate 4,058, forward strand.
GTCGGATGGTTTTGGGCGGAGACCCGTATCATCGTATCTAGCATGAGACACGGTGCAGCACGCATCTCAAACCGGCCGTACTATACGCACTGAAATAACCCCCATTTTGGGGTGCGGTCAGGAATCGGTCTTTTTACTCTAACATCTTCTTATTCCTTATGAAATTTGATCTAGAAAAACAACATGAAATAAACTTTCCTGTCAACACTGAAATAGCTTGTACCATCTGTAATGCATACTTATAATGTCTCATATTGGAAGTGCAACCCCCCCCCCCCTTGCCCCACCGCCCAAATACTGCATTTTGCCACTTCACCAACCGCTCCACGGATGAATTTTACTATACCTGAAACTACTGTTTAGGATTAACCAATTAATTACTTCCTAATTGTGGTATTTTTTGTAGAATATTTTAAGCACTTTTCAGTGTATTTCTTAATAAGGGAGTCATTTAGTCACCCCCTACAAACCCTCGGACATTCTTACATCATCAAGTACAAATACCTGAATAGTTTAATTTCTTTATATGAAGGGCGTTCGGGATTCAGCCTTTTTACCTAACCTATCTTATTTGCCTCATAAAATTTCTGTCAAGTAAAACCACATGAGAAACTTTCCTTCCCAGGTGATACCTATCTCTTTTTATCCCAGAACTAAAATAATCCGTATGCCCCTATATATCTTATTTGGCCCTTTCACTGCCAGCTCTCAGTGCTGGGTACTTTAAAAAAAAAATTGGACAGCAGTCCTCGAATGGGTCCGTCCGATTATGACCCTAGTAACTCCTGAATGACCTTGTGACATCCTCTATGTGTTACCTAACGTAGACCTGTCTCAATGTACAAGCAAACCAGTATCCAAAGGTGTTTTACTATAGTAGATTTTCAAATTTACTGAGAGCTCCATAACATAATCAAGGGGGTTAGGGTTCAATCGCCCGGCCATGTGGAGACCTAGGCTTTTGGTGCCATCACGACACCTTTGTGTCCCTGGTACAAAACTACTTTACAGAATCGGCTACTGTAACCGGAGTGCATTCCGACTTGGGGGTTACAATGGTCTGTTAATGATAGACAGACTTATGCTCTTTGTGCTAATCTCTTATCAGTTTTGGCCCACTTTTTTATGGCAAAATAAAAACTTAGTTATGTTTATGGTTGCACTGATTATAAGAATGCTTATTTCTCCAGTACGTGATAAAGAATATATTTTGTAGTGTCAAGGTAAGTTATATTCAAATAACAACATTAATTAAATAGTTGCTTTGCTGGTGGTTTTCATCCTGAGACTTCAATTGAAACCCAACCTACCTTAGATGTGAACCAATGTAATTTATGTCAACATTTTATTTACTAGCTGCTACATTATTATACATTGTATGGTACCATAAACTTTTCTAGCTGTGGCCATTAAAAATATTTCCCTTACCTTCCGGTTGAATGGACAACCTAAACTTTTAATGAGGTCTCAGCTTCTTTTGAAATCTACTAGAAATGTTTGACAAACACGGACGAGCCGCAGACACACGACTTATGCCGTAAGGTTCTTTCCGATTGCATTGGACGACCCTAAAAGGATATAAAACCTTTGTAAGTTAATTCTGTCTCACTCAAAATACTATTAATATAAAACTGGTATTTGGTAATACTGAGAATCCTATAAGATACCGTACTGTACAAAATAGTAAATTTTTGAATAATTTTGCATTTTTAACTAAAATTCTTTTTTAAGTCAATACCTATGCTTTAATATGTTCCTGACTGCTTTTGTAAACATGAAATCAAAATCACAGAGAGAAGTTCATTACCACATCCAATTATTAGTCTTTAGATCCTGGTATTTCTCCGCCGTTTTTCAATTTTTTAACAAAACAGGGCATTTTCTTTGTGCACTTTTGGACATAAAAAAACTGCTCAAATGTTTTACATGCTCTTCACCACAATAAATAATATAAGCTATAAAAACAATGATGCTTACTCCGTAAAAATGTGTGTTTTGTCTATTTTCTTAGAAGAAAATCCTAATTTTCCTTATTTTTAGCAAAAAAAAAGACCTTTTCTCCAAAACACCCCAATTAAATACACTTTTAACCCCACAAGTAGCATCTTGTACTATTCATTGCATCTATAAATTAAAGATCTATGATTAACACAATACCAGACCACCACAATCAGATCCTGTTGTTGTTTTGGCTTAAAAATAAAAAATCGTGATTTTTTAATTTTTAGCCCCAAAATAGAGTTTTTTTGGCCAAAAATACCCCTGCCACACAGCGACCATTGTGTTACCACAGCAACCATCATTTTCGTAAACTTCTACATTATTATCATTCAAAAAAAGTGGTTGTATTTTGTTGTACCGATGGGAGGGGTTCCCGACCAATTTTCAGCCTGAACGCCCCTAATATGGGTGAATGTTCCTCCGCCGCCCCTCTTTTTTTTGCCGTGCGCCATATGTTTTTTCTATGTCAATGATTGCATGATGTGAAGCCATTTGATTGTTTTTTTTTCTATATCATGACTTACAGTGATTTGAGCCCTTAGGCATTCAATATTTGTATACTAACTGGCTTTAATATAAAACAGGTGATATCATTATATAAAACAAAATATGGACTGCCTATATTCGTGTAATAGTAAGCGTAAATATCATTCGGCGGTCCCGCCTTTTGACTGTTCCTTTTCACCCGGCTTTGACTCGTGAAATAGAAAAGTCAAACTTTTACCTCATGATATCTATTTCATTCTATAACACAAATAAACTATTCTGTTCATTTTGATTTGGTGGAATACTTTATCATGTGACAAAAAATAAAATATTTTGAGACTAGTTCCCAAAATTTTTTTCCACAGGAGGGAAAAAAGTTGCCCATAAAGCTAACTATTCTCCCCCATCACGGGGAAATAGTTCATCTTCATGGGAACTTTTTTCCCTGCATTGGTATCTGACTCGGCCTTGAGTTGCAGTGGCAGCTGATCTCGACGAGACTTGCAAGCTTTATTCAATGACAGCAATTTTTTTATATGTTAGATAAAACAACATTGACTGCTCTATATTCGTTTGAAATGGGTGAAAAATCCATACCCCCCTCGGTGACTGGAGCCCGTGGCCTACTATGTTCAACTTGAACCTTCGGTCGCGGGAAAATAGTAGGCTCACGGTCTCCAGTCCCCTCGGTCGTTATTTTACACCATTTTCCTTCATGAGCAGTCAATATTTGTATACTATCGCACTCTTTAGGCATTCATTAAATTTGTATAATATAGACACGAATATCACAGTAAAATTGTAGACACGCGCACGCCACGCTCGCGCGCGAACACACACGCACACTAACGCACACACACACACACATATAACACATACCATTTACATACACATATCCACAGAGGTTCATAATAATAGAGAGGCAAAACGTTCGTAATCTTTAGAAATTCACCGTCTCCATGTTTTGCCGACCACACAAAAAAACTAGAGTAACCAACCATAAAAGCAATGGCTGCCTCCGGTTCTTCCACATACTTGGGTGCCGCTTTGCCATATACACTAATCGTTATTGATACAAATTAATGTATGTGTTGAGGTGGCCGAGGTGTAAAAATATGTAACGCTGGATCATTGTTGCTCCGACACTCTTTTTTCTCATAATGCAGCGCGCTTATGTGAAAAGCAATTGTATTCATAGAGGCGGTTTATTTAAATCAAAACGACTGATGTGTCATTTCATTCTTTGTGTGACCATGGTAGGACTAAATTTAACCACCCAAAGCACCCAGCATCCAACAACTGATATTTTTGGCGGATTGTTTTGGGTTATCGATTGACATTAATGTGTGTATACAAGCACACAAGCTGATAATTATTCCTGCAATATTCAAAAGTCAACGCCCAGCCCACGGACGACTGGTTTGAATGCGTTTCATCCCACCCCCTTGCACATATCCCTTATACATACCTAATACACATAACGGGCGACCAGGATTTGAAAACGCAAAATTACCGGGGGCTGAAGGCTGAAACTTGTCCAAAATGGGCCCTGATTTTGACAGAATTCCTGAGCGCGCCCCCTCCGCCCCCTCCCTAGATCCGCGCACTGACATATAAACACCCACACTTACACACCAACCGTGCTTATCGAATCCTGTCCTGATTCATTTCCCCCTTTAATTGCTATTGAGAGTCTATCCCATCACATGAGCCCATCTCCAGGTCACACCCCCATCCGTGGGATGGAATAATCGTGGTACACTCGGGATAGGGACTACGTACATTGTTACCGAGCGACGAAAGTGGTGCAGCTTGATGCGTCTTGTGCAGTGGTTCGAAGGCTTTGGAGACGGTTTTTGATTTCTGAAGTTTTCTTGAAATAGGATACATGTCATTCAGTAATTCTTGAAGTGTACGGGTTTCATCATATGTTCCTAAACTTCATGGAAGGTTATCTACATTAGTGGTCACCAGTATAGAACGGTATGTCATATCAACTAAAATATCAGTATAATTTTTGGATAACAGACTAGAACAATCGTGCTTCGTATTATGGTAGTTTTTTTCAACGAGTTCGTCAATGGTCGAATAAACCATTGAATCTTCTCATACGTACTCATAGTATTTCCAAACGACGGTCAAAATCTTGTTATGATACATGTAATGGTTGAAGCTGATGTCTATCCAAACCGCGGCAATAAAAGGGTTTTATGGCTCTAAACTATAATAGTTTTGCAATTATTTCCATGCATAGCTACTGGCATGGGTTTTTAGGCAGGGGTAGGCCAGGGTGTGCACAAAGGGGTTCAAAATCCATAAGAAATAAATGGGTTTATGGAAATTTCCTATCCACATGGCGTAACCAGAGGGGGGGGGGCAGGGGCAGCTGTCCCCCCTGGGGAATCTTTCCCCCCCTGAAAATTAGCGATTTACATAGGCCATACACTATATAACAATTTTTAATATGCTGCCCCCTGAAAATCTATGTGCCCCCCTTTGCCCCACCCTGAAAAAAACGCTGGGTTATGCCACTGCTATCCCCAGCTCGTTCCCCCGATTAACGTCGAAGAATTAGCTGTATAGCACTGCCCCATGATCCACCCGTGTCGAAATAGTCCCCGGTCGAAATTGCCCGGTGTTTTATGGACAGAAAATATGGCACCACTTCTGTTTGCCCCCCACCCAGCAGAAGGAAAATGACAATGATTTTGTCAAGAAATCACAAATTCGGCAAACAATCAATCATTTTCTGTCAAAATTGGTTAAAAGTTGGCCTTTAAAGAGACATGAAATTTCCAGAACAAGCGCCCCCCAATTTTTTTGTTCGAAGCCCGGTTTTTTGCATATTTGGAATGCCTTTATCATGTAGTAGATCACAACTGAAAGTGAATTAAGCCACAGTGCCCATCTTTTATGTAATAAGATGATGATTTAGTACTTTCTTTCGTGCACGGACAAAAGTCAAAGCTGGTTTTGCTATGGGGACGTTGCGATAGAGGGCAGTTCAAAACAACGGTTGCGGTTTTCTTTTGTACTTTGTTTGGTTCATAAACCTCAGTATGTGGTCTATACGACCGATCCAGTGAAAAATTGATAGAAATTTTGATCCTCATAGAAATCCCTGTCACTTTTAGTTGAAAGGGTGTGTGGAAGGATAATTGCACTCAGAAAGATACCAATTGGGTCAGGGACAATTCCCCATATTTTCAAAATATTTTCATAATGCTGCAGGGTTGGCCAGGGTGTTTTTTTCCATAAGTTTAAAAAATGTGGTTTTAACCATGTTTTTTTTTTTCCATTTGGCAAATGCCTCTTTTTTGACAATTGTGGGGTCACTTAAAGCAATAGTGGCACATTTTTTGAAGAGCGCCTCCAATTTTCAAATTTTGATATTTTTTGCACAGTACGTTGGGTCATGTCTAGGAAACAACTGCTAACGAGAATGCTAAAAAATGTGTATTTATCACAATCAGCGATTTTTGTAATTAGAATTGGGATCCCCATTTTATTCAACGGCAGAGCTGGACATGCCTACGTTTATTCCCGTCCCTGATGAAATAGTGCCACCGTCCGAGAAAATAACCTCTACTTGACTTTCCTGAACTATTAAAACACCAATGGATGAGTGTAGACACGTACATGGCGCTATTTCCGCGCTATTTTCACATTGGAAGGCCGTTTCAGCATCCGTTGAATTATTATCGGGGAGCCCCGATAATTATCCTAGTACCATATTCCTTCGTTTGTGACACCTAGACCTTTTCGAGCTTAACCATCACAGGTAAGTTTACTAGCCAGTTACCAAGGCAACCTTGTAAAAATCGTCCAAATATTTGAAAAAGTGGGGGGCTCTTCAACAAATGGTGCTAATATTGCTTTTAAGTGACCAAACCTGGATGAATTAGTAGATTGTAACATGGATTGATGTACTTCAGTACGTGTTCTTAAATTTTTTTGGTTAATATATTCAAGGAATTTTTGTAAGAGTTCCACATTTTTTCCCCTGCCTTTTAAGTCTGCCAAAACTTCAAGAATGTAAAGGGTTGAAAATCATCTTCAAGGAGTGCCTTTAGGTATCAGTCTTTTGTTCGCGTTAAATTTTACTCTTTAGAGAGTGAATTCTGTTAATGATTACTCTTCATCGTGAATTGTCACTCTCATAAGAGTGGAGAGTTGACAGCATTCACTCTCAAAAGGGAAAATTTAACTCCAACAAGGACTGGTCCCTAGAGGTCATTCCTTGAAAGAGTGATTTTCACTTTTTTCATTAAGATAGTTTGGCTTCAGAACAGGATTTTTTGATAATAAGAAAGAATTGTCACAAATTTTCCAGGGTTTGGATTTGTCAGCAATTGGCAAAAACTGAAAAAAAACCCTGTTTGCGCAACTTTTAATTTTGGTTTAAATTCACCGAACTATCCAAAAACTTGAATTAAACATCTAGTTAGGTCCATTACAATGTGACAAAGTAATGCAGAAAAACACAACAATAACATAACTTTAATGACTTGAATCTAGTTTTGTCTATCAAATCCTATAATTTAAACAATATTTTTCATGACAGTAAATTACAAGTACAGATCAAAGCGCCATAGACCAACCCTCATTACAATGAGTTTATGTAACTTGGTCAGATTGTGAAGTACATCAACAAATTGTACAGTAATGCATATTTTTTGTTCTAGTATCAGATTGGAATGAAATACATAGCAATTAGCTTGTTTTATTGGCTTAAAAGGGATACCAAACCCAAGACGCCATTTTTGGATTTTCTTTTTAAATCACAATGCCTTTTGTCCCGAGTGTTATCAGTTTGGACAGCCTGTACTGTGTGTGTGTGTGTGGTGTGGGTGGAATGTGGTGTGTGTGGGTTGTGGTGTGGTCTTGAAGTCGGGCCCGTTTGCATTTCGTTCTGCAAATTTTCAATTTCTGTTAAAAAGCCCCGCACACTATTCCTGGCTACAGTTTTTTCAAGGGTCCTGGCTTACAAATGTTTTTTACTATAAATTGTTTATTAGTTTACAAATTTCCATAGCCCTCTTACACTGAAAGAGACTCTGGACATTTTTCCCTGGCTTTGCTAAAACCCCTTTTTGGTGCCAAATTATTTAATGTAATTGGTCAATTGAAAGTTTCTGCTATTTTCATCCAAAAAACATCCCCTATGGTTTGGGAGATACAGTGATTCCCAAAGATGATGGGGGGGGGGGGGGTGGCACCCACCCCACCCCACCCCCTCGAAGAGAATGTCAAAAAAGTCATGTCTAGCACAACACAGAAACATCACCGGCACTTGATTTTTGGTATCCAATATATAATAGCTATTGTCCTCCTCTTTCCCATTGATACAAAATGAGTACCACATGCCTCGCATTACGTCACACTGACGTCATAAGTTTGCCAATGTTAGCAAAATCTGCATTTCCATAATACACTCTAGGGGACAATCATTGTGACCAAACAAATGTTAGGCATATCCAATTTCCATGCATTTTTTTGGCTCTTTTTTGATGGTAATGACTAGTTTTATATAATAGGGCATATTATGTTGGCTATAATGTTTTTGAGTCGCCTAAAATTGCGAAATATCAATTTTCCTTCCGCCTTGTATCTTAATTTCATACTTTTCCTCAACATAGGAACGCATAGTGTGACGTCATAATGGGGATGTTTGGTATTATTTTTGATTCCAATGGAAAGAAGAAACTCTAAGCTAACACATTGTGGTACCAATTAACGGATCTGATGGTCAGTAACAAAAATCACGGATTGTTGTTACAAAAAATGGCTCCGGTACTAGTTTTAAATGAGCTTGATGAAGACATTTTATCATTGGCTCGTATTGAAAAGCCCTCAGAGTATCTATCTCTTAAAACAGATTCTGTCTGTCCCTGTCGTGTCCTGGCTATGAATTTTGTTATACTTTGACATTTGGGCTGATATCGGGTGTGGGGGGGCCACCACATATGAAATGGATATGGGTGTTAGGCTCGTGCTTCCAAACCCAGGGCATTCGGTGACAGATGACCCCCCCCTTTAAAAAAAGGGCCTTGGGGTGGAGGAAACAGCCAAATTGCCACCAAATAGGGGTTTTCCGATGACAAATTTGCAACTTTTTCCTGAAATGGGGTCTTGGGGAGATTTTTGCAAAATTTTCTAAATATAGGTCTTCTTTGGGTGAAAATTTTTACTTTTTTTGGTCTTTGGGTGACAGTGGTAACATTTTGCACAAATAATGGTGTCTTTTGTGTGAATTAAAAAAAAATCTGGGGTGTTTTGGGGTGAGCAACGATGCTTAACAATGGTGGCTTAACAGCCTTACATCCGCGTTGCGGTTCCAAGATGGGAGTGCCGGGGGGGGCTAATGGGTCTAAATTATACTCTCCAAATGTAAACGGTAGAAAATTTCACTCCCAAAAGAGTGAAAGTCTTGGTAAACTACTCCAAAATAGTGTTTTGTACTTAAAAAATGAGTGAATTTCCACTCATAAAGAGTAGATTCACTCCAAATTATAGTGGATTTCCACTTCGTTTGAGGAGTTAAACTAAGGACAACACTTTTGAGGAGTGAAACACGACAACACGTAATGAGTGGAATTCCTCTTTTTGGAGTGATTTTTTCACTCTTTTGAGTGGATATTTGCTCTTTTCAACGCTTTTGAGTGGTTTACAAGAGTTTCTATCTTTTGGGGAGTGAAATTTTCACTTGTTTACACTTAGAGAGTAGCATGAAGGTAGGGGAGGGCAGTCCTGACGTTTTGTTATCAGGGTGTTAGAGTGACCCAAAGGTCAATGTTCATCTAAGGTCAATTTGCGTATAACTACTGACTGGGCACAGAATCAGTCTGTGTCAAAGGTCACACACTAATATTTCGAAGGTACCACATGGGGAGAAATGGACTACTAACACTTTTCACATCAAGAATATTTCGTGATATTTGGAAATTGGGGCACATTGGCCAAATACAGTGTGAAAGTGCCGCGGGGTGCCTGCCTAATGAAATGGATATTGTTGTAAGGCTGCCATTTCCAAACACAGGGGTATTCTGTGACAGGGCTGGTAACTGCAAAAAATAGGGGGTTTCGATACTAAATTTGGGACTAGAGATTGCGGCCTTCACCTAAGTCAATGGACAATACAGAAATTTGGGATATTGCCTACATGAATTGCATTTTTTCTGCTCACTGAACCAACTAAATTTGGTATGAGAGGGAAGATATCAATTTTTAAGTCAAAAATCTTGCCGAACCAAATGGTTCCCCGAGCGGATTTTGAATAAAAAGCCTTCATTTTCCTAGTTTTTCCCGCGGGTTTAAAAAAATCCCCAACGGCCATGGCTCATTTGAATTTTACAGTTTGAAAGTCCTTATTATGCATATTTATGATACCGCGAGTATTTTATGTTTGTCACCGTAGCGAGTGAAAACAACAACGATGCTCACAATGCATCACTCGACTCAAATATCTCTTTTCCTAAGCAAAATTAACAGGGGCTCATCGGGAGACTTTGTGTGCATATAGGAGCAGAAATCTTTGATGTATGGTTCTTCCAATCGATGGTTTTCGTGTATTAAATTGCAGAAAATTTTGCCGCTCAGAACAATGGAACACGGGAAAATGCAACACTGTACATAACGTGTGACGCCCAGATTTTGTAGGTGCGTGGTGGGTTGTCAGCAAACAGCGACTACGCCGGCTGGTTGACACAACAGGTGGCGCGACGAGGTGTGATAGAAATCGGTTACGTTGCTGGCCTATTACGCATAACAGGCACGTTTTTGCCCTCTTGTTTATATTCTAGCTCGGTGGTCTACCCCAATACCTTCTGCCACCAATATCGTGTATGATTTATCTTGGTATGTTCTTAATTTGGGCAAAGCCTTGAAATTATTGAAATTCGTACTGCTCGTACAATTCCCCAACTCTACACAAAGAACTACAATGCGGCTCGTCTGTCACCAAGGTCAATTTCTTTGCCATCTTTTTACAACGTAAATGCGCATAAATCTCTTAGGTTGCCGACCGTTTACAAAAGATTATACGTCCTTTTCCCCCCCCCCCCGGGGTCTTTGGGTGTATTTCAAAATTAAAGGTTTGAATGCATGAGATGGTGATGCCTGACATATATTACAGGGGCGGATTTAGAGATGGGGGGGGCTCGCCGCCTCTATTTTTTGCGAACACAGGGTGGCCTCATATAGGGCGTCCAGGCGCCCTGTAAATCAGAAAAATGACTTTTTTGGCCTAAGGCGCCAAGAATTACTTTTTGTGGGTGCCGCACCGACTCAGTTTGTTATATTTGTTGTGTTGTGTAATGCTTGACAAAGAATCCCCTTAAAGGTCCAGAAATGCAATAAATTGATGTGATTGTGTCAAGTCTACAAGGAGGGGCCAAAAGCATTCAGTATTTGGATTGGTGATGACATCATTAGTTAAACATGGATTTTTCAGAGAGCATAGAAAATTCTCAGGTTGAACTGACTGGTGTGATCTATTTCATTCCCCTAACAAGGCTCTACACCACAAAAAGCACACATTAATATTGTGGTATATTGTGGTATATGATATTCAGAACCTGCAATATTTTGTGTAGTTTGTGGTATAGATCTTATCATTGAACTATAAAGTGTGGTACATTCACGTACATCCCACACCCGATCCGCGCCCATGTACCCATGTCAGCCTATAACACCAAGGTTCCCCTGGGCCCGCACTTCTCTTGGGCATGCCATGGTCTATGGTGCAGCGTTTTGTTTATTACGGTGGGTAATATTGTAGTATAGATGAGTAACTACTCCAATTTTGGATAGTTATGATTTACGAACTACTAGGAGAGGAATGAGAGGAAGTGATGGAAAGTGAATTGCCGTGAGAAGATAGAGGGCAGAGTCTGGAAGAAGAGCAGGGCGAGAATCATGAATAAGGAGACTGAGTGGGATCAGAAGGTAGATGCTGATGTGGTGGAAGGGACAGTTAAGAGGGTCAGCCGGAAGAAGTGGGAAGGCAAATAAAGAAAATGAAAAAAGGAAAGGCGGTGGGACCCTCAGAGTGATTGGATTAGAAGATTAGTGCGAGTGGAGATAAAGGGATTGGTTGTGATGATGGAGTTGTGTCATAGAGTGTTGGATGGGGGAGGGATGCTGTGGGAGTGGCAGTGGAGTGTGGTGATTCCAATTTTTAAAGGAAAGTGGCTGCAATGAGTTGTGGTGCATAAGGGGTGTGAAGTTGTTAGAGCAGTTCAATGAAGATTGTGTAGAGGGTTCTGGAGAATAGGATTCGAAAGAGAGTGGAAGTGGATGAGATGCAAATTGTGGGTTATGCCAGGGAAGGGAACTATAGATGCAGTGTTTATTTTAAGGAGTTGTTGCAAGAGGAATACCGAGCTAAAGGGAAGAAGCTGTATATATGTGGTTTTGTTAGACTTGGGTGGGCGTTTGGTGGGGTACCTGGGAGGGTGATGGAGTTGGGATGGGGAGGAGAGAGATACCAGAAGTGTGGTTCGAGGCAGTGATGAGTTTTATAAAGAGCCAAAACGAAGTTAGAGTGGGTCTGATTTGTCCTGAGGATTTGAGGTGAGGTGGGTGTGCATCAGGTTTGTACTTCGCATTGATTTTGCATTGTGATTGAATGTAGTCGCGGAGGGTGCAAAAGAAGTTTGCTGATGAGATGTTTTATTCGGATGACTTGGTTTTTATGAGTGAGACATTGAGGGACTGAGGGAGAAGTTTTTGGAAATGGAAGAAGCTTTCCGAGAGTAAAGGGCTGAAGGTAAACCTTGGAAAGACCAAAAGTGCTGGTGGGGTGGGGCGGAGAGGGGGTGGTGGCGAGTGAGGTGGACCCATGTTGGGTGTGTGGGAGTGGAGTGAAAGCAATTCAGTGTGGTGTGAAATGTGGGACACTGGATCCATGGAGAATGCCAAGATTAAGAGAGTTGACCCCTATGTTTGGCAAGAGATTTTGTGTTTAGAAGATGTGAGAAGGGACGCTGGGATGGATGGTGGAACAGGAGGACAAGTTTGTGTGATGAGGTGGAGTCCGTGAAGAGTTTCACATGACCTAGGGATCAGGGTGTGGGGGTGGGGCTGTGAAGTTGGCTGTGACAGGCGAGAGTGAGGTTGGGTGAGGAAGTTTAGTGAATGTGGGGAGTTTTTTTGCATGGAAAAGATATCCGTTGAAGATGAGAGGAATGGTGTATAAGAGCGGTGTGAGATCAGTGATGCTGTATTGGATTGAGACGTGGTGTCTGAGCGAAAATGTGAGATGGGGATTTTGAGGAGGACAAAGAGTAATGATGAGAGCGATGAATGTGGTGTGAATGTGATGGTCCATGATGAAGACTGAGGCTTGATACAGATGTTGGGTTTGGAAGAGGGCGGTGGAACGGTTGGCGAAGGCGAATATTGTACTTGGTTGAGCATGTGTTAAGAAGGGCTTTTGAGTTCGATGTGAGCAGTTTGAGGAGGAGGTGACGTTCCAATAGAAGACATGGAAGAAACAATGGAGGAGGAGAGTAGGAGGGTTGGGTTGAGTATGGAGGATTCATGAATCGGGTGAAATGGAAGGAAGGAGTCAGGGCGGGTTGCTGCAAATGTGGGTGAATCTGGCCACCCCCCGTTGACGGGGATAAAACCGGATTTAAAACTTTGGTTTAGTAGTAGTAGTAGACCAACCCACAATAACCACAATCAAATTTTGTGGTTATTTGTGGTCTATGAAGTGCAAGTATGATGAAAGTTGTGGTATATTGTGATCTATGGTCTGTCCTCACAATATACAGCCCGCAGTGTTAGGGGTACACTGACTGAAATCAAGTTTCACTGATGATGTCACTTGTAGGTGTGTTTTTTTTTCTGGGCTCTGTTATTGGAATGGAATCTCCCGTAAAGATTTGGAGTAGGTTTATCATCTCATTTCTGGGACCTTTAAGAATTTCGAACCGAATAAAAAAAAATTGGGTCTACCCAGCGAGCACATCGAGCGCAATTTGGTGCCCGCTATTGAGAATTTCCTGATCCGCCCCTGTAGTACGTCGGCCCGGACTAGTTTTGGGCACCAAGGTTAGGTGGAAGAGTAAGAATAAATTTCATTTCTGCCACAGGTTAGGTACATATTAGGATAATCATTGCCTGGGATGAATGTAGAAGTCAGAATGTGTGGAGATTTTTTTATGGGCCAAGGTCAAAATGACCCAAATAAAGTAAAATCATATAATGGTGATGTTATTTATTCAACCTAATATTAAATGTCTAGTATTTAATTGTCCTCGCTCTATAAATCTTTGGATTCAGAAGAATTGAATATTGGAATCTGGGGTCAAAATTGACCCTCAGAAAGGGTTAAAAAAGAGGCTTAAAAAATTGACCCAAATAATTTAAAAATATAGAATGGTGTGATGTAATTTGTTTCCAGTAGTATTTCATTTTTCTCCACTCTATAGCCGTATAAAAAATATTCAAGAATAATGTGAATATTGGTGGGAATCTGCATGGGGTCAAATTGACCTCAGAAAGGACCAAAGGGGTTAAAATTGACCCAAAACGAGGTTAAATAATAGAATGGTGATTGTATTGTTCGCGTATTATGGTTCACTTTTCCCACTCTATAGCAGTAGAATTCAAAAAGAATTTTGAATATTGGCATTGCATGGGGTACAAATTGACCCAGAAAGGCAAAAAAGTGACCAAAAAGATGGTGGGTTTGGAAAAGTTAAAAAAAAAATGGCAAAGGTAATCATACCACTTATATGTAATTTTAAAAACTCTAAAATAAAACCTCATTTCTATATTGGTAGTATGATTAAAATAAACTAAATTTTGACTTTTTGGTCAGATCACCCCAAAAGAGCATATAATAGTCCAATTTTAATAGTTTCAATCTTGATTGAGTCGCCTCACTAATTTTTTGTCATTGTATGCCCATTGGTGGTCCAGGGGGGGGGGTCCTTATGGCCCTAACCGCGAAGTATCTTCGCAATGCGCAACGCGATTTTCTTCGCACACATCAGAAGATGCAGGATAACACTCTTGACTTAGCAGAAACAACCGACGGCCTCAACGGCATTTGCGTTTTTGCTGCTACTAACCATGAAAACCTGAATTTAAGGGTCCATATGGACCCCCGTTGACCACTCAAGTGTTTTTAAAAAAAAGCATATCAAATAATTTTTCGCTTTGCTGTCTTTACTGTATCTGGTTAGACATAAAATAGCTGTAAACGTTAACTAAAAACTGTACAGCAGACTGATGTATACCGGCTTACCGAATGCAGATTCTGAGCAAAGTAATCTTTTATAATTAGATAATTAAATCAACACTGACTGAAAGACTTAGATCAGACATAGCTGACCTACGGTCAAAAATAGATTTTGGCTGCAACCTTTGTGGTTGAAGGGGCTTGGGTGTAGTTTACCAAAGTACACAAGCCTTTTTCATACACATGTGTCCCATGCCATGGCACTGGCCTTTTAATGTATTTTGGGCAGTTTCAGCTAATTTAGTGGGAAAAACTGAAAAAATGCCTGAAAAAAAGGTAACAAACCCCCGTGAGCTGAAAAATCATAAATTTTAATTGCATTAGTACAAAGATCCACTTTTCTACTTTATATCAAATATTAAAGTTGTTCATGATAGGTTCTTTAATACCATTTTTTAATCTAGCAACACTGCAGTTTTTGCCACCTTGATAAAGTGAAAATTTAGACCTATGTTTGTAGAGCCACCACTCTTTGGCCATGGCAAACCAGAAATTGTTTTTAATTGGATTGTGTACCAGCCAGCCTAGCCCCTTCAAGTTTGAACAAAATTACTGGGGGTTAATTATTACAGTAAAACAAAGAAAAGAGTTTTGGCCGAAAAAAATAACACATTTAAAAAAATACTGCTGATATGACATACTTGTTGAGGTCAGGCCAGTTTGGATATCTAGCTTATTGTAAGGTACTTCTTCAATTTCTATCATGAATCGTTTAGCTCTAAAAAGGTTTGTTTTTAAAGTTTGATCCTATATAGGTGAAATCTTAAGACATGATTAGCTAGAACACGTTTACCAAATGAGGCTGACAACAGACTGTTTGATTGATAAAACGACATAGAAGAACCACAGTGTGAGAACATCACCGATCAACAAACATCTACACTTTTTTATGAAGTCGCACATTAATGCTCCAATATGGTATGTTATCTCGTAAACTTCATCAATGCTTTATTTTCTACTTTCAATCCGATGAAATCGGAAAGATCTATATTATCCTGTGCTATGTTGGTGTCAAGCCGTCATTTGTACGCCTTTTGGTTTGATGCATCTTTTAAAAACTTACGTAGTTTTAGAGGGCAGTGATGGACAGAGATTAAGATTTCGTAGCTGCCCCATAGCCTACATTGCTTCCAAGGAGGTTTTGTACAGGTGGGGCCTACTGATTGAATCGTTAGTGATGAATGGTTGCTACATTGCAGTACTATCACAAACTTGCATTTTTTAGAGTGTTTCATCTCTAAACGATTCACTTGAAACCTGTACAAAAACTTCCAATGGAAATTCCCAGTTGGGTTCCCTGTGGTAAAAAATCCGGTTTTAGGTGGGCACGTCATGAGGTCCCACATGGGCAAAATCACGGGTTGATTGGCCCCATGTGGGGCCTCCTTGGGTTTTGTCCTGGGCCTCACCGATTGGCCCCATGTGGGTTTGCCCAGTTGGTTTGCAGGTGGGTATCCCCACGGGTACAAAGTGTGTTCCCTCATGGGTTATCACTTTCTGGGGTTGTTATGGGCTCACCCAGTGGTACCCATACAGTTCCATTGTGGGGCCCATAGGGGGCTTTAATGGGCCCAGATTGGGCAATTCAAAATTTGTTTTATTGCACCCTCTTTGCATGTGGAACATGAATGCAATATTGGCACATTTTTGAAGAGCGCCCACCAATTTCAAAATTTGATATTTTTGCACGTTACGGTGGTAATTGTCTATGAAACTATACCCTGCTAACGAGAATTCTAAAAACTGCGTATTTATCACAAAATCAGGGATTTTGTAATTAGAATGGGATCCAGATTGGACTTGACGGCAGGCTGGAAATGCTACGTTTATGTCCGTCCATGAATAAAAGTGCCACCTCGAGAAAATAACCTCTAACTTGACTTGCCCGCACTATTAAAACAACTAATGGATGAGCGTAAGCACGTACATGGCGCTATTTTCCCGGTTTATTCACATTGGAAGGCCGTTTCCAGCAGCCGTATGATTTTTCGGGGGATCCCCGATAATAATTATTCTTAACAAATTCCTTCTTTGTGAACACAGAGACATTTTCGAGCTTAAAACCATTCCCAGGTATAATAGTTTACTAGCCAGTTGACCAATGCACCGTGTCAAAATTCTCCAATTTTTGAAAATTGGGGGCGTCCTCCTTTCAAAAACCTGTGCTAAATCTTGCTTTTAAAAGTGGCCCACATTGGTTGAAAACACACAAATGTATGTTTTTTGTTGTTTCATCACAGCTAAACCATCGCCCAAAAGATGGGAATATTAGCTGAAGTGCAATGAAACCAGACTTTTTTACATTTTAATTTTATGAAAGGTTATTTTTTACTATGAATATTATGTTCTATGGTGTTTTTAAATGTTGGTCCTGTACACCAATCCTTCCTAAAAGGTTCATCAAATGGTCAGTGATGACGTAAATAATACCGTTATTATAGGGCTTGTCTGAGAATTATTTATATTAAAAAATACTTAAAAATACCCATTAAATATCAAATATTTTGCATTTTACAGCAGAAAAAAAATACAGGTCATCGAACCACGCCCATATGGGTTAGCCCTGTGGAAGCCCACCGCAAGCCCATGCCCACCATCACACCACCTGGGGCCCATATAAAAACCCTTGAAAACCCCATGTCCTAGATCCCACACAGACCCTTGAATAACCCACAATGGACCCATTAGGGGTTGCCCATTGTACCCAAGCAAATATACCCACTTTATAGCCCATTGGATCCACCCTGGGTTGCCCCCGTTGAAGCCCTAGCCCCACATTAATCCCACCTTCCCTGTTTAAACCTGTGGCCCCAGAAGGGCATGTTGGTTGGAGGACGATCAAGTTCAACACTAGGTATGCTTATATATTGAGACAAGTGTTCTTATGTGGGTACTAGATGAGGTCAAAGGTCAATTCAGACAAAGGTTGGCTATGAGTATTTCTCACCCCGGTAATACTGGTGGTAAATAACCGGTAAATACCACCAGACATATTTTTGGCCAAAATGGGAAATACCGAGAAATACTCTACGACATTTTCAAAACTTATTTTTTCTCTAAAATATCTGAAAATAAACTAACAAACACAGATAATCACTTTCATGCAATAAATGACAGGGGGTGATGGTGTTTTCATTTATCACTAACTTAGCTATTGGACTCAAGTCCCTTTTGATATGTAGAGTTTTCACATTTCAATTTATCCACATTTTCTCAACATATATGTAATATAATCAAAATTATTAAAACTTGCTAAATTTCCCCTAAATTGGCCCAGGTATAGAAATGAACTTTGCCAGCAGACATGTACATGTATACAAGTACATTCTTTTCTGAGTATCAAGAAGGTAAATCCGACTAATCAGTAGGTCCCGATAAATTTTCCACCCAAAATATCAAAGAATTTGCACTAGTAATTGATATTCCTCACAGACATTTTTAAATTCATCTTTCCATGAAGGTAACTGTCCCTCATCAATGGAAAAGGTGTTGTGTCCCCATACCAAAACCACCCCTGTTTTGGACAAGCTGAGCTGCGTCCATTTTCTCTACATCTACTTTTTGCTAATAAGGCAAGAGGGCTTGTTTCGAACTGGGTGTATAACTATATCGGTCATTTGATTGATAATAGACAATTTGGAAATGTGCTGTGTATAACATGCCATTCCTCCTCAATCTTGTTCATTATTTACATGGGGGTGCTGAAGAAAGTATGTAGAACAGTGGTTATCACTGATTTTTCCAAAGATTTTTGACCTGGTCATCACACGGTCCTCATAAATAAGATCATCAACATGGGCGGTTGAGTAGAAAACATGGTTCCTTGGATTTGCAAATTTCTTCACATAGACAGCAATGTGTCAGGTACAAAAAAAAAATACTTCAGATTGATCTTATTTCAAGGTTAGGTGCTCAAGGCACCAAGTTTGAGCCCCCTTCTTTCAAATTTTGCTCAATGATGCAGCTATAGAAGCCAAATCAGAATACTGGAAGTAGGTTGATGACCTGACCTTTCTGAAAACAGAAAAGTACTGAGTATGACAACCTTCAGAGGGACTTGGATGATTTACGAACTGGACATCCACCAATGGATTGAAACTAAATCCAAAAAAATGCCAGGCACCCTCGAAGTAAATTTTAGCAAAGATGCTCCACATCACTCAGACTTGAGAATTGGGTTTTCTGATAAGCTCACCTATGTAGAGGAAAGGCAAAAATACTTGGCATTTGGCCTGAAAAAAGATCTTAAGTGGCAATCCCAGGTTGATAGCATGCTTAAAAAAGCCAACAAACGCATATTCATGAAGGATCTTTGAAAAGGTTCGGGTTTGACCAGGATGAGCTGGATGTAGTTTACAAATGTTATATCCGACCAGTTCTTGAGAATGGTGATGTGGTGTGGCACTCTGGTTTAACTGCAAAGAAAACCCAACAGTTAGAATCCATTCAAAGAAGCATGCAGGACCATTTCTTGGGTTTTGCAATTAAGAACATATTCTGATGCTGTTGGCCATGCTGTGACTTGAAATGACTAGTAGCCAGGCGTGAAGATCATTGCTCAAATTTGCTCGTGGTTTAGCTGACAACCCAAGAAGACTAGTTCATCTGCCTTCCCCCCACTAGGCTGAAAGTCCGGCAGGAACCTTAGGAATGGTAGACATCTTTCCATGCCTAGTATCAAAACTATGCGTTTCCAAAACAGCCCCATTCCGTAAAATTTTCTTTTCAATTTTAAATAATTCATAGTGGTTGTGTGCATGACACCCACCTAAAAACCACCTGTATTTTTTTTGGTTTTTGTGTGTTAATATTTCTATTTACCCATGTGCAAATTTTATTAATAATCTCAGGGGCTGGTCCCTAGTTGTAAATTTTGTGTCAATCCATTTGATTGTCATATTTGGTGCCCTGTTTGGATGGTGTGAATCTTGTTATATTAATTATACATTATTTTATTTGTAATTTTATAATATTTTATATATTATATTTTTATATTGTACATGTCTTGGTAATTGGCGCCTTTGGGCCACGATATGAGTATATAATAAAATCCAAATCAAAAAAAAAAAATCAAAACTGTAAGATTAATGTTCTATTTTACTGGCTGGATGCAGAAATCGTTCACTGCATGGCAGCTTTTTTCTAACTTCTATTCATTTCTTAATTTTATCCTGATGTAGCTGGTTCTTATTAATAAGAACCAGACATACTATTGTCCAGGCCTTTCATTATTAAAAAAATAAGAGGTAGGATCTAGAGCTAATAAGTCTCCTGAGTTAATTTAGGAGCTCAACAAGAGGCTCAATTAATGCATGTCCATACCAATTATGCAGTCATATTCAAAAACAATGCTTTCAAGTAATAAGCAACTCAATTTATTGAGCTCCTGAAGGACTGTTGAGGAAAGCTGAGCTGTAGGAGCACTGGAGCAATAGCTCCTTAGAAATGAAGGTCTGATTGTCAAAATAATGTTAAGAGCCAAACCCAGGGTATAGCCCTCTCGAGTACTAATAATACTATTTACTGGTTGGTTTAGGTGCCACAGTCAATTAGGGAGGGGATTGAATTTGAATTAAATTAAACCCTGCAAACATACCCAAAATTATCACTAACATTTTTTTTATAGCTGTAAAATGTAGTTCCCCGGTATCGACCAGGTATTTCCCAGATTATTTCCTTTCCCCGGTATCCCCGATTCGGTTGTTCCCACTATTTCCTTTCCCGCCCCATGTGGGAAATATCCCCGGGAATTGCCAACCATGCTAAGGTATCTTAGGGTCAATATTTGCTCTAGTATACAGTGCACCATTTATTTTGAACACTTTCACTATCCCCGAACTGCTTTAATCATAGGGGGATTTTGTCAAAGCAAAATCTGTTGGCGTCTGTCTGTCCATCAGTCTCCCTGTGTGTGTGTGTGTGTGTTTGTGGGTGTGTGTGTGTGTGTAGGTTGCGTGCGTGCGTGCGCGATGGCTTTTACCTCGGTTCTGAATTCCCGATGACCCACACACCAAGTACAGGGCCATTCCCCCGTTAAGTGTTCAAGTTTGGTCTCCAAAATGACAATATCAACATTACGGAATTCCTGAAATCTTGAAAATTCTTAAACTTTAATATTCTCAGAACACGGACAATGCATGGATGACTTTAAAAATGATCCGATTTTTTAGATGATTTGGCCTAACGTTAACACTTATAAGTAACGTATCTGTTTGGTTTTGGGGAATCTGTCGTCACGTATCTGTCGGGCCTTTTTCTTATTCGTTGCTGTTCCTTGATGAAAAGTACGATGCTTTCATCACCGACTGTAGTCCTCTATACGTTCTCAGGTATTACCTTCATACTACAGCATGGTGTGGTATTCGACATTTATTAGCACGCCGTATTGCAAGAGCGTCGCAGGAGGGATGTAACGTATCCGTCGCGGTATGACCCTAATATTAGGGGGATTTCTTTCATTCTAGGACTGGAAATTGTTACGGTTGAAACCAAATTTTTTATGGTCAAAACATGTTCACATACATCTTCATCAGATTTATCACATATGGAACTAGGTCTATCAGTATTTTTAGCATTTTGTATCATATGTCGAATTATCGTAACGATCTGTCTCAATATTGGCGACTGCTCTCAGAGAACTCTTGCGAAACTTTAATAATCCAGTATCATGTTTTAACTTAACTTAGTGCATAATATGAGGTTGAAAAAAAATGCATGCATCTGTGATATGCGCTCTTTGTAACGAGCAGGGCACATTTTAAAAAAGAACGATTTTGGGCTGGCGACCTGGCTCAAGCAAGAATTATGCCATCTTTGCCTTTTGCTTGATACTTTCTCATCCGTTTACAACATCTAGTCCGGATCTTTTTGAAAACATATCTCCTAAGTATATTTTATATTCATAAACATTCATTCTTAATAGGCCAAAAACAATCTTTAAAACTGTGCATGGATGTGAGCGACACTAAAAACACT
>JAMKCH010083020.1:0-12135 GCA_023653785.1 Ophioderma brevispina
GGCTAATTATAATATCTATATCACAATGAAGGCCAATGAAATCAACATCTTGATATTGCCCATGTAGCTTTAACTGTCCTGAATTCAATCCCATGCCACTATCACAATCAGAGTGGATATTGGTGTAACTATCAATATTAGCAAGTAGTGAATAGGGCCTTGAAATGTCTATTGTTGTTTCTACCGTCAAAACCGCAATTTTGTTTCCATGTTGGGGTTACGTATATGCACGTCCGTAGCTCCTCAAATCAAATAGAACACATGTGTACAACATAACTTGGAACAACAAACACCCTTTTAAACCACTTTCTCGTTATTTAGAGTGTAAATTTTAATACAATTTTAAAATCAATCTTCCCCAAAAAACAAAGAAACATTTTCCTGAAAATTCTTACTGGTATTCATATGTAAACTTATGAAACAAAATGTGCATTTTCAAATGTGGTCCTTGCTCATAGAGGGCATACATTCAAAAGTCAAAAAAAGGACAAATTTAAAAGGTAATGGCAGGAAAAACAAACCAACAAACAAACAACAAACACAAAACATAAAAAAAGTCCAGCGGGTGACAAATCAAGCCAACTAGGCAAGGTCAAAAAGTGAAGTAGCACGGTTTGAAATGGGTAATAGTGTATTCTTTTCTAACAAAAACTCTTAGTCTAAAGAAAAAAACTCAAATGCTTCTAAGAGTTAATGTTAAAGAGGTAGGTTGATCCATGAGTAATTTCTCACCACCCATTACGGCACATCTTCAAGTACATGTGAAATGAAAAAGAGTCCACACATGTAGGACTAAACCCTGGTTGACACGCAGGTCTGAAGTTGGACTCCCTTTGAGAATACCAGCCACACTGTTTTAAAGAGTTAATGGCTTGAATATTTTTAGCTTCAAGGGCATTAATACATCAATGCACACACGCTCAGTTTGATTATGATAAAGCACTACCAACAAATATGATTACCTCCTAATCCAAACACAGCACTTAATCTCACTAAATTACAGGAGCTGGTCTCATGAGGACAAAGTACACTACAAATCTCTTTCATGAAAAAAAAAAAAAAAACCAAGATGTATAACCTGACATCTAAATTCATTACCAAATGGCAAGTATCGACCATCTCCTCTCCTCAAAATATAAGGAAATGATGACTCTAATTCACATATCCTTTAACAACTTGCATCCTTGATAATAAACATGCAAATACATATCAACATGTTTACATTTATTACCACTTTTGATTATTCATGCATTACTGTATGTTAAATTTTGGCTTTGATTTACAGTGGCAAGCATATTCAATGTCCTTTACTGTGTAGTTACAAGTGAATAACATGCTGTAAATGTTATGGTTTTTTATGTAGGTGAATAACAGTGGACATGAACTAAAGAACAAATTTGCAGTTTGATCCAAGTGAACACACCATTTGAAATCAACCCTTGTAACTACTCATTTACGGCCAATTGAGTGTTAAGAATTGTTTCTAATTGCCTTCATTCTAGCAATAGCTCCGTGAAAGGCAGGGGGGACACAACAGCAAGCGCATGGATGATGATTTTATTGCATTGTCAGCAAACTAGCTCAGCTGCACGCATGCTTATTTCCAAATTTTACATCAAGTGCGTCTTGCTACAATCTTGAGTACCGCGCACCCGCAGATTTCACAGAGAATACGTTTGTTCAGCGCGTGCAAATGCGATGTGTTGTGAAAAGCGCAAAGACACATTTGACATGCCCTTTCTTTTGATCGTAACAAAATTGTTTTGTTGAGCAGAAAAAGAAAAGATTTCTTTTATAAATAAAAAAAACAATGCTGTCAGAAAGAGGGACTGAAACAGTCCCCAACTTCAAACAATGAAGAGCCACCAGCATCAGTATCAGCACCGGTTGGCCTGTACATCATCCAAATAAAACAGAGAGAAGAGAACATTAGACCAACTATGGAAGATATGTAAGATTTGTCACACAAACACTCTTAGAGAAAATTGTTTCAACTTAGAACCCCCTTTTTGTCCATTAAGCCCCAGTCACACTGGAGAGGCGATGGCCTGGGATTGCCCGCGATGGAGAAATCGTGCGAGCGTCCAGGCCATCGTACGATTTGGTGTCAATCGTGTGTAGCACTCACACTATAAAATTCATCATCTACGATAATTACGATAAATGCACGAGAAACAAACCTGAAGACAAACACAAGACTAGTGGCACAACCGTCCTTGGTGGTGACACATTGGTGGCACAACGGTCCTCACATAGCGCGCAATTGGTCTATATACGTGCCATTAATCGCAGACACTGTAGGTTAGTCGTACATAGTCTTCCACAATCGTGCTATTAATCGCACCACTCTAAAACAATGACCAATCGTACGATAGTCGGCGGCTATTGATATTTTACGACTTGACTGCCACCTGCATGACCAAATGCGATGTAGGGTTGTATGCGACGTTCAAAACCTGGTCAATCGCAGAAATGTTTTTGAACATGACCGAAAACCTCTCTGCGACAGAGGGACATGTGCGACTTACTGCACAGCCCGCGATCGTTGCCGATCAGTGGCACACCTTTTTTAAGATTGCCGAAGACTTCTTGCGTTTGCCAATCGCAACTAGTCGCATCTAGTTTTAACCTGTGTATCTCCCAGTGTGGAATGGGGCTTTATTTAGCACAATAAGCACGGTTAAGACCATAACCCCAAGATTAACCTTAGGCCTGAAACTCTCAAACGTAAAACCATGACTCAGATTAGCCAATCTATAAACCCGTCCCTTTTGTGGTAAATCTTATAGTTTGGCTGAATCATTTCACTGCAAATGTGATCTGTTGCACAGCAAGCTATCTATAGAGAGACAATGTGTCATAAACCATACAGACAGAGGCAGGCACTCACCACTCGGCCTAGGAGGTGTTGAGTGTGGGTGTTTCACTGCACTGCCTGCACGAAGAGGCAAAGTCAAAACATGCAGTCACCATGCACAATGAAAAACATACAGGCAATAAGATTTGGGTACACAAGACACATGAGTTAGTAGTCTCAGTGGGTACCAGGAAGGGGGGGGGATTAGTATAATGGGAGTGTTTGATATATGGCGATATTTAATAAGGAGACGAACATGTTAATGTACATAAAACAATGTGACTCAATTTTAAATTTTCCCTGTAGTAACCTTACCCCCCTTAAGGGGGCCGCCAGTCCGAAAATTTGCACACCCATCATTATGACTGTTGGTCATTTGAATGAAAAACAGCAAGGAAAAATCAACTTTAGCACCAAAATCCTACGGAACTGTTTCCTTGACATACCAACCCACACTTATACCCTACTTCTTTCTACCCAGTGTTTCATAAAGGCATCTACACACTCAACAAAACCCATTTGTTTTTTTGAGTGAAACACTACCCTAACAAAATTTTTTTTTAAAAGACTTCTAGGCCTTAATAAGCTTTATACACACTGTGATAAATTCCTTAAGTATCTTGAGTAGTTCTGAAGTTACTGGACTTCCTGCCAATGCATGGAAGAGTGTCAGAATGGAAGGTGTGGTTATATGTAGTAGAGGACAAGTGACCTCACTAAATATGCCCCCCCCCTTGCTAGAGCTAACTTGGAAAAAATAGACATGGTTTGTCACAGCCGTCGAGGCCCCAAAACACTACAAAACCTGACACTGTTAGATTTATAACGGTGTGGGGGCATTATAACTACCAGAAGTTACCTCCAGTTTTCTCCCTCACAAACTAGTAATACCAAAATTATATCATATAACCACTCGCATGCACACAACTCATATCATGGCAATGTTCTGGGCAATTATTGTTGCCCAGCACACTGCCAATAGGAAGCTACAGATATGCTTTGAAATCGTTGTTAAAATGCCAGAGAATGGTTGATTAAAAATTACAACTGTATTGGGGAATCCATAGCCAGCTTTCAAGTAATAGGCTCTTGAGACATTGCAAATAAGTAGTAGACTTAAATGGTATATGTTACCTTGTGTTTTGCTGGTTCCTGTCCAGAGGATGAGCTATTTCCTGAAGATGAGTAAATTTAAAAAAAATTATTAAATATTTACAGAGGTGTATATCCGTGAATGATATATCAGGGTTTCTATATTTTCATTTAACATTGGACCTACACACTGTAAAGTCTTGATTAAGTTGTTAAATGGGCATTTGTGATCCCACAACCTCGGCCCCCGACTTACCTTAAAAAATGTGAGGTTTTATATCATTGGAAACGTTAGCTTAGTAATCCACGTTTGCCCAATCTCAAGTGTAATTCGGTAGTATCTGTGAGAAATTGCAAGTTGTATTTTCTGTCCGTCAACAGACAGAAATTAGGCACAGTTGCCTATGGACGTGGGAAAGAGCAAATTGCTCATAACGCAAAAACGCAAGATGGGCGGATAAGCTCAAATTTAGGAATAAGCTTTCTAAAGGATATCTAGTGTCAATGATGTTGAAATCACAAAATGCACTTTAATTTGTTGGACAGAATAAAACAAGCCAGGTGGAAGCATCACCATGGTATAGCTACGCCGGTCGGCCATGACCAGCACTTGCCACCACCGACCGGCACAGAAGATCGTTTGGGAGGTTGCCGACTGACACTTAAAAAAATTACCACAGAACTGGCAAATTAAACTGGGAGTTTGTCCGTAAGTGCCATAAGGGTACGTCAGTTTTAAAAGATTACAACCCGAATTCAGAGTAGCCTAGCTATAACCCTGAACATTGCACCTCGTTTCGCGATGCGCCATGTGCCAAAGTATGTGCGCCGAACCTCCGCGCGTCGCTTGTCGTGTTACACACGGTGGGCATATTCCGCCAAGTAATTTGTAATCCCACTGTAAAAACGCCAGCTACACCCTGAATCCAACGCATTAACAAACCCCTAATGGTAACCCTAAACCGGGGGTATAAACCCAAAAGTCAATCGGAAAAAAAAAAAAATTAAAAAAAAATAAAACCTTTTAAATTTGATCAGAGTAATAAAACCTCCTGAAGTCAAGGAATTCCCTTGGGACCTCTACGGCCTTTTATGGTAAAACTATTCCATCTCAAAAATCTGACTTCGAGATTATTTACTAATTAAAGTCATCGTTTGCATTTCTCAACAGTAAAAATTAGTGGATTGAAAACATTTAAAATATCCACATATCATTTTCCCTGTATCTTAAATTTGAGGGTTTTTTAAAGATTAAAACGTACAACACATTTAACAAAGTTACGTAGTTTTTGACTATAAACAAAAATAGGACAAGCAGTACCTATGCCGTTTTATTCCGTTGAGCTGCCGAATTCACACTCCAGGATAGAAACGGATCCGAAAAAAAGTAGAAATTATCAACAAAATTAAAAATGAATTTTGTACAGGGGATAAAAATTATTGGACAGGAGATACGCACACCGCATAAAGCACAACAAGCTACACAGAGGTTTGCCGCATACCATTGTGTACTTTACTATTATGCGTCGCAAAATGAGGTGCGAGTTCCCGGGCTCACCCATTTCCAGTGCACTTGTGTCGATTTCTGTTCCAACAACTATTATCAGACCTTGAGTGTAGGGATGAGAGATGGCTAATCTAAATAGGAACTGAAATAATGCATTATAGTTATTTTTTTATAAACAAAAAAGGTCCTTTTCCTTTACACAGGATGATGAGCTCCAAAACTGGTGACCACCTCAGCTGCGGCAACTGTGCACTGACAGTCTAGTATTGGGCTCAATGAGTGGGCTGTGGGTTGTGCAAAGATAATCTTTGGTTTTGCATACATGAGGAACAGGGAAGGGAAACAATGATTTTGGAACACAAAGGGTGTGGCATTATGGTCAGTGAACTGGCATATAACTGACATCCACACCGCAAGGGTTAAACAAGGGGAACTATATTTACGCGATGTGTATTAAAATATGTCCTCTGCCGCCGAATGTCGCGAGCACTAACATGAGATAAATGCAATACAACACCCCCCCCAACACCCCCCAACACCCTGCACACCCACCCCCCTTCCCATTTCAAATCCCTCATCCTCCCTTTCTCCCCAACAAACCACCCCCTCCCAACACTCGAACACAGCACCCCTGCAACCACCCCACTCACTAATTTACATCCCCTCAACATACCCACCCCCACCCAATACCCGTTAACAAGCCTCCCTTTCCCCAACACCTGCAACCCGCCATATTTCCCTCCCTAACACCCAGCAACACCCTAACCCCAAGCAAACACCCTCACCCCTCCACCAAACCCCACACACTCCCCCCCCCTACCCAACCGCCCCCCCCCCAACACATGCAAACACCCCACCCTCCGCAACACCTGAACACAACACCCCCTCTCCAACACCCGGCAACCACCCACCCCCTCTCCAACACCCGCAACACCCCACCCCCTCCCCACCCCGCAAAACCAAACCCCTGCCCAACCCCCCCACCCCCCTCCAGAAGGCATAGTAGCTCATGTAGCGGATTTTGCCTATCCGATGTACCTTTCAGAGATACAGCAATTACGCATTATTAATAGCTTGTTTGCATTCTAATGGCATCTTTTTCAAATTAAATGCCCAAACAGATGGTGTCCCATGATAGGATTTCATGCAGCACAGGAATTTGAGTATCCAATACAGTGTTGTACCATTTCAAAAAGACCGCAATTACGCTGGAATTGCATATAATAATTAGCTCATTTAATACTCAATTGCCCCGAAATACGCTCCAAATCTGATCAGGTCGAGAGAACTCAAAACTCTTCAGCCCGCGCCTTCAACCAAGTTACATCCTTATACGCCTTACGGAACTCCAGAAAACTGTACACCGGGCCTGCAGGAAAATTTTACCATCAATTAGCAAATTAGAAGACCGAAAGCATATTTTAGGCACATTCTAATCAGGTCGAGAACTAATCATCCCGGCTTCTTCACCAAGTTATATAGTCACCCTTTCTGAACTCCGATATAAATGTATACAACGTGGGGTAACATTTTCACGGAACGCAGGAA
Organism: Ophioderma brevispina; assembly: GCA_023653785.1. NCBI lineage: Eukaryota > Metazoa > Echinodermata > Ophiuroidea > Amphilepidida > Ophiodermatidae > Ophioderma > Ophioderma brevispina. The sequence goes on from JAMKCH010083020.1 coordinate 7,005, forward strand.
GCCTGTGCTTATTAATAGTCTCCATTCCTAACTCGTTCTGCGGGGACAATAAAGTGACACAGTCCGTGTGAGGTTGTGCTGACAGGATCCGAACAGTAGTTTTAATGTGAAATTAAAGTTAACCCTCTTGCGGCTTTAAAATAAATGCTTACTCAAAAGGTATTTGGACAGAACAAGTATGGTAAGTCAAAATCCCATCTGGTGTGACTAATCTTTGGCAAGTAAGGTTTGACGATTGATGTGACTTCAAAGGCAAAGGACATTTAGAAGGTTTTTGCCACAGTCCCTCTGGAAAATGTTGGCAATTTACACAGGAGGGGAGGGTTAACGTTTTACAGAGGTAAAATTTTAAAGAATGGTCCAAAATAATGTTTAGCATAGCTCAAATTTGTTTGTGTTTTTCGGTAACACGGAGTAAAAAAGTCTATGGTGATCTGTTTGTAAAAGCCGCTATGAGATTATATTACAACAAAATAGGCTAACAGTCAAACATTTATTCAGCAAATTCAAGGTCTTATTACTGTTGCGATCAATTGAGTTTAAAAGGATCTTTAACCAATCTATAAATTACCTCGATTTAAAGTAGTGGGGTATATGCCCTTTGCATCTCTCGTGGTTACAGGGGAGGGGGCACTTTCCCCACACACTTTTCAAGGGGGACAAAATCCAGATGCTGCAAGTGTAGGTATACCCTACATATTTAACAAGTAATTTGATCAATTTAAAGATACTTTTAACTCAATCAAAACAAGTAAAGACCGCTTTTTAGAAAGAAAACCAAAGTTGAGATACACCAATGCCAGAAAAATCACCCCGTTTTCATCGACTGCAGGAAAGCCCTGAACATCCCCAGTACAGAAATGAGTGATGGTCGATGACTGGGTCCAACTAACCTCATATTCAGGATAAAAAGGTTTAAAAAAGCAATAACTTTTACATTAAAGAATTGACAGAAAAATTAAATCGCAGTGTTTGTATTTTAATGAAATTGTGAAAGCGTGCTTTGCACACATGTTATACAAAATGGCTGCTGGAAAGGTAAACCAGCAGCTTTGAGCACGATTATGGCAGCACTTTGAACTTGGATTTTACAAAATCATACTGATGGAGTTAAAAGTCGTTATACTAACATGTACTATAATCAGATGGTTTTAACGGTGAGAGTATGATTTTTGGTGAATATCGCCCAGCATGCGGCCCCTCACTGCCCAATCTCTCAGGAGTCGAGCCAACTCTAAACTTGTGAGATCGCCCTATTTTGGAGCTCGGTCCCACTGATTTATTTAGATACAAGACAGCATAAAGTTAGCTTGCAGGATTTACCGAGATGAGGTTAAGGACGCCACACTCGGCAGGTGTCTGTGAAAATGCTACCAACGGACACGTTTTATTGTGCAAAAGAGGGGAAAGAAGCGAGCAAATCGGAAGATCGCCCCCATTCCGAATGAAGCGACTATGCGGAAGTGGGGATTTTACCAAAAATCATAAAAAAACAATTTTGTTAAAACTTCGGATTTTTTGGATTATTGTACAGATTACAGGGGTGGGTTGGTAGGACACGATATTCAGCTCGATTTGGGCATTGGGGAATTTCCAAAACGGTTAATTTGGGGAACTGCTAATTGCATTTTCTATGGCAGTCGCGTCCCGTGAATTAAAAAATCATATTAAACTTTATTCAAAAGATCTTGAGTACCATCATGATAAATTAAGAAAAAAATTATTTGACTTCAAAATCCGTCGGGGTTAGTGGATTAACCCGCTGCAAAAGTTGTAATTCCAAATAAAGGTCGTTAGTTTAAATATTCGTGACCCAGGCCTAGTCTTTTAGTCAAGCTTGGTGTGTAAACCGTTCGATTGCGTATAAGAGCGCCCTCCCTACCGTTAGTATTTGAAACAGACTAGCACTCGGAAGTTGAATGCCGTTTTGAATTTGCTGTTGTGTTAGGTGGAGTCCTACCCCCCCCGGACAGATTCTATCACCTTTTAATCTGTCAGTAATGATTCTGTAAAAATCCAAGTTCAAAGTGCATAAAGGAAACTCAAAAGCTGCTGGATTACTTCCAGTGGCATTTTGTGTGCAGCGCCATATTTGCCGGCTACTGCTCGTGCGCAGAGCCTTTTCGGCCTTACTGAACGTGTGCAGAAGGCCCACCGTTCACATTTCAGATTATACGCACCACGATGTCAATTTTCTGTCACTCCAAATAGAAAAAGTTATGTTTGGTAAACCTAAGTTGTCTCGACGAAAGAGGCTTAGATGTTATGGATCTTGGAAAACCGCCACATGTCGCTCAGGACAGTTTTGAAAAAATAAAGAAAACACCTTAAAATCGGTTATGTTGGGTATATTTGCCCTATTGGCATCTTCTCGTGGTTCAGGGGAGGGGGCCCTTTCCTCACACACTTCAATGGGGGACAAGATTCCAAAGATGCTACATGTGTAGGTATACCCTACATAATTAATTCAATGTAAGTTTATCAATTTTTAAAGATACTATTAAACTCAATCAAACCAGTATAAGACCTTGACCGTTTTTAGAAAAGAAAACGCAAATTTTGAGATACCCAACCATCTTGCCAGAAAATCACCCCGTTTCATCAAAATCTTCAGGGAAATCCCCATCCAAAATGAGTGAGAGCGATGACCAATGTGTCCAACTTTAACCTCATCTTCAGGATACCAAGGTTTAAAAAAGCCAAACTTTTACCTACAAGAATTACAGAAAAATTTAACATCGCAGTGTGTATTATTAATCTGAAATTGGACGGTAGCTTCTGCACATGGTTATACAAAATGCTGCTGGAAAGTAACCCCGCCGCTTTTGAGCACGATTTATGATGCACGTTGAATTGGCATGTTACAAAATCATTACTGAGGAGTAAAAGTCGATATAATATACATGTACTATAATCCATATGTTTTAACGGTGAGTATGATTTTTATGGTGAATTATCGCCCATCGACCAAAAATAAGGTCCTTACGCCGTAGCCCGCTCATGGGCGAGCGCCCCTCTTGAGCGCTCGGTCCCGACTGATTTATTTAGATCCAAGACCAAGCATAAAGTTAGCATGCAGATTTTTACCAGAATGAGGTAGGAACGCCACACTTTGCATTGTCGCTGATGCTACCAACACAACGTTTTATTTGTGCACACAGTCGGGATAAGCGCTCAATCGGGCGATCGCCCGATTGCGCGCCTATTGCGAATTGGGCGTATTCACCGCTAAAAATCATCACACCACCAATGTTGTTAAACTTCGTATATATTACAGATTAACAGGGTGGGTAGGACACGATCAGCTCGATTTGGGCATTGGGGATTTCCAAACGGTAAACTTTTGGAACTGCTACCGTTACATTACATGGCAGTCTCGGTCCCAGTGCATTAAAAAATCATCTCTTAAACCTTTATTCAAAAGTTCTTAGTAACATCATGATAAATTGAAGAAAACTTTTGACTTCAAATCCGTCGGGGTCAGTGGATTAACCCCGGCTGCAAAAATCGTGGAATTTCCATAACGTCATTAGATTTAAATCTTCGGACTCAGGCCCTTAGTCTTTAGTCAAGTCGTGTGTGTAACCGTTCGACATGCGTAAAAGCGCCCCCTACCTAAGTATTGAACAGACTAGCACTCGGAAGTTGATGCCGTTTTGAATTTTGCTGTTGCTGTTGGTTTGGCATGTCCTACCCCCCCCGACAGATTATATCACCTTTTAATCTGTCAGTAATGATTCTGAAAAATCCAAGTTCAAAGTGCATAAATCGAACTCAAAGCTTGCTGGATTACTTTCCATTGGCATTTTGGGTGTGCATCGCCATATTTGCTGCTACTGCTCGTGAGCCAGGAGCCTTTTTACGGCTGTACTGCACAGGGGCAGAAGCCACCGTTCACATTTCAGATTAATACCACACCGTGTCCCATTCTTCTGTCACTCCTCAAATAGAAAAAGTTATTGTTTTAAACCTAAGTGGTATCCTAAAGAAGAGGCTATATGTGATGTGATAGGGAAAACCCGCCACAGTCGCTCGGACCAGTTTTGAAAACTAAAGAAAACACCTTAAAATGTTATCGTTGATACTTTATTTGTTGTAAGATTGTATAAGGTCACATTTTTATTGGGACCCAATTGTTGAAAACATGGCAATTTGGGAAAGAAAAAAAATGCTCATTGGCACTTTTTAACTATGTCCAAATATAGCTTTCGATCTAAGCATATAAAACCATAACATTGTCGGTAAAGTTATGTTACAAGGATTTGATAATGCAACAATTTTCTTCTGATATTTCAGGGGATCGAAGAATTATATTACAGGGTGGAGAAAGAAAACAAAAGAATTGACACATGAAATTTTTTTTCTAAAACTTTTTAAAATGAGTGAATTTTTTCCAAGTATGTAGAAACGAAATTTAAATTTATTCATGGTTGAGAAAGCACATGGTTTGCTCTTTCAAAATCATAATATGGGCTTGTTTTTTAATTACGTAGTAAATACAGGGGCTGATGCAAAAAGTAAAAAACTTAGTTACACTGCTAGTACTTGAATGAAAAAAAGTAGCTCAAATCTACACCAAAACACTTCGTCTACTGGTTAGGATCTTTCATTTGATGAAGGATACTAACTTACTTTCTATTTGAAAAGAAAAAAATTCCATACTTGAGTGAGGTTATTATACAGGGTGTTTCAGAAGTTAAACTGAAACTCATTGGGGTTTAACTAAATTTTTTTTATCAAAAATTTAATTTACAGAATCAACCATACTGCTTTGAATGTTGCCAGTATCTATGAACAAGAGGTCAATTCCCTGAATTCCATGTTTACTATAAATAAAAACCCCCCAAAAAAACTATATATAGGGTGTGTCAAAATGCCCAATATTGACTATGTTATACAAAGTAGTATGTGTACAAAGATATATTCTTCTATTGTATGTGTTGCCACAGGTATGTTATGAAAATAAAATCGTGTGTTGTCATTGTCACGCTAAAATAACCAGCAATGGAGCAAGACAACTCATATCGTCTACATACATGTGAGCACAGCTAATATAGGGTGGTATGAGAACAAATACTACACACTTCAAAGTGGCAACACGGATGTATACTCTCAAACGTACTGTCTAAGG
>JAMKCH010083022.1:0-14437 GCA_023653785.1 Ophioderma brevispina
GAACGGTATGGTGCCTTGGTTCTGGAAGGGAGTAATGTCACAAGGTCTAAGCATGTTAGTGTCAATAGACCTAACAGGAACGAAACACAAAAAAAAAAAAGAATCGCTTTAGCTCTATTCACTACATGCTTGACTTCAGACCCAGGGGTCCTGGGTCCGAGTCTTAGCAGGACCGAGAAATAAGTCGCTGGTATACTTCGGTGAGTAATTAGATGATGCAGTCCGTGACAATATAGTGGTTCGCCACTTAGAAATTAGCAAAGTGGGACTATGTGTTCCTGCATATTTTTCTCTTTGAGGGTGATTTCAGCTGCCAAGGAGTGATAAAAAGTATATACAACGTGGGGTGCACTTGCCGTTTGTGTAATTTTGTGGCATGGTGACCTAACCAGTTGACCATTCTGTCTGCCTGATTATCTGCCTGCATGTCCAGATCGATGTTAAAGTTATGTGAAAGTTTTGGTGCCATTTGAAAAGTTGAGGTCCACCCAATTGCAACCAAAGTTAGGTCATTGATGCAATATGGGAATCTCCAAAAGTCCCAATTTAATAAAACTAAGAAATTCACTGTGCAAATTTCACTCAATTGATACTCGGTAGTAAGTAAGGAAAAAAAACTACATAGTGACACTTTTGGCCCTCATAGCAAGCAAAAGCTCTCTGCCTGAAAAACCACGACCTTGGCCCCATGCCAGTCTCTGTGTACAACTGAATACACCCAATTAGGCTATCAAGAGCTATGCATGAACGCACTTCCCCACACACCACACACTCACTTGGAACAGACCATTATCAGTTTATAGGGGGAACACAGAAGACATAAATTTATTACTTGGAGTCAAAGTTGTTCTGTTATTAAAAGTTTATTTTTTTACTTAAAAATTTTGATAGCACACATAGAATATGAGATACGAATTAGCTTTCGTCTGTGAGTCGCAGTCTACATCATGCCAGTACGTGTGTATACACCTGTCTAGCTGTAAGTGCAATGTCAGGCTGACATCCCCTGCACCGATAGTGTGACGACCCTAGCACAACTTGCTACACTAGTAGTCGACAAAATCCGTGGAATTTTACAAGAAAAAGGACATCTGAAGCAACTCCATTCATATTCCATAGGTGTCAAAATTGCAAAGTTCATGAAATTAACCAATATTCATGCACAAACGACGATTATCGGCGTCCAATTTGATTTGATTCTTTCGTCAAAGCGTTCACGCACAGTCGGGGAAAACCCGGCATGCATGCAAAAGGATAATCACGTGATCACCGCTGTACACCCAATGCCGAACGAGGAAGAATCTTCACGTGGTTGGTAGATGTTTTTTCAGAGAAAAAAGTGACAAGCACATCTTATGCTCCCAACAAACATCGCGCCTTATATTACTAGTTAGGGTTTTTTGTCTACTTTACAAAGCTGTTCGCCCCAGACAGTATAGGCCTTTCGTATTGCCACAGCGAAGCGGTAAAGAGTGCGAGGTACTGACAAAACGGCAAACTTCAGGCGCTTTTACACTTGGGCACATTGAAGAAATGATTCGATAGGCATTTTAAAAAAATAGGTAAAATATGCTAATTAATTATGCAAATTAGGTACTTAGAATGCATATATACTGTTGTAAATAGAATCAGTTTGAGAATCATTAACCCCGCACCCCTCCAACAAGTTTCAGCTCTGTGTGACTTACAGATCTCCAGATATTGTGTTCACAAAAAGTGTCAATGAAAATCAAGAAAATAGGTCAAATATGCTAATTAATTATGCAAATTAGGTACTTAGAATGCATATATACTGTTGTAAAATCGAATCAGTTTGAGAATCATTAACCCCGCACCCCTCCAACAAGTTTCAGCTCTGTGTGACTTACAGATCTCCAGATATTGTGTTCACAAAAAGTGTCAATGAAAATCAAGAAAATAGGTCAAATATGCTAATTAATTATGCAAATTAGGTACTTAGAATGCATATACACTGTTGTAAATTTAATCAGTTCGAGAATTGTAAACCGCACCCTTCCACAAGTTTTCGCCCTGTAGCTCGCAGGTGTTCACAAAAGTGTCCAATGAAAATCAAGAAATGGTTCAATATTCTAATTATTATGCAAATTAGGTACTTAGAAATGCATTCAACTGTTTGTAAATTTACTCAGTTCGAGAATCTGTAACACCCCGACCCTTCCATCCACCCAGTTCAGCCCTGTGTGATGCACAGATCTCCAGATATTTTGTTCACAAGCAAAGCTCACACGCCAGCGCCGCCGCAGAGCCGCCGACGAGCTACGACACCTGGAATCATGCTGCCATAAGGTCTTTCCTCATCGGATGACCTAAAAAATAATGATCCCTCATTTCAACAACGTATATGACAAAATAATACTTTTTTAAAATCTTAGATATCTAGTTCATTCGCCCCACATTTTTTAAAGTAAAATGCGCCGGGCACAGGCAACCTTTTTTAAACAAGAAGATCTGTGTTAACCTGTGGTTAATACTCGCGTCAAACCTGCCGCGGGCAGATGCACGCTAGTTTTTGTCATTATGTGAAGTTAACAAACATGTGCATTAATTAAAGCTGTGTCTGGTAAGTGTAAATGAACATTTTTTTGGTCTTGGAACCACCTCATTGTGGGGTAAAATTTTATTTGTGAAAAGTTGGGGGATAAATCACACTCTAACCACTTCGGTGATTTATTTTAAAAGGCATGCAACATTTTGCCCATATAGAGCAGGAGCAGAATATCATAGGGTCCTTATTTAGGGAGTTCGTTCATGGCCCGCCTACATCTAAGGTTTGACGCCTTTGGTAGTTGGTATGTACCCTCTACATCAATGCAACATAGTTAGTGGTGTCAAATGTGGTGTCACTTTTTCATAGGGCCAAAATTTTAAAGTTTACACCGGGGGTCCAACTTTTAAATTACTCCAATCATATTGAAATATATGCCATATGGTCCCGTCTAGTCACATGATTCCAAAATGTATGTTTGGTCACCATCTATTGGACCATTGGTTTTGGAGTTATTGGGGAAAATGGCTAAGTGCAAACAAGGTCGAACTCCATTTTGTACAGGTGTCAATCATGTGAAAGTTACTCTGATTATATTTTAAATGCTTCCAAATTATTGCCTGAGGAATGGAGGACTCCCAAAACGTATAGTTTTTGGATTAGGTTGAATGTGTTACTTACTGAGATAAGGTCAAAGAAGTCAATGGTAATTTGGATTTGTTGCCCCCATGACCTATTTGCACATAGCATAATAACAATGCATTTGCATGTTACAAACTATCCTTATTTTTGACACATTAAGCTAGATGAACAATTTGTTTTCATTTTTTATTTATCCATTTGGAGCAACTTCGATTTTGACCCCTGTCAAATGGAAATTGACTTTTTGCACTTTAGTCATTTTTACCCAATAACTCTAAACCAATGGTCTGAGATTGTACAACTATACATTTTTTTATGGAAACCTTATGACTAATGGACATATGCCTATACTTTTCACATAAGTTGAGTAATTTAAAAGTTGACCCCGTGTAAACTTAATTGGCCCTATTGAAAAAGTGACACCACATTTGACACCACTAACTACCCCTTGCGTTGATGTAGAGGGTCCTACTAACTACCAAAAGTGCAAGCTGAGATATAGTGGGACTGACGAGAATTTTGACCAATCCCCTTGCTCCCCCCACCCTCCCGCTTTCTAATAATGGACACACATTGTCAAGTAGTACATTTATGTTAAGCTAGAGTTTAGGGATTCTCGATTGGTGTTTGTAGGGGGCCGAAACTCTTTGGTTTGCATTCATTTTATAGGCCAAACTGATGGAGACGGACGGACTGACTGAGAAACTCTGCGAAAAATAGTATTTAAATGTACGATGGCTCATGGAGAGAGTTTTTTTTAATTGGTTGGGCCTTCAGGAAAACTGTTTAGCTACAGACTAGAGGAATGGATGATTTTTTATTTAGTACTAGCCAGACTAACCCCTTGGTTTTCCAATTTGAATAAGGCACAGAGAAGAAAAATGCATAAGACCCCCACAGATGAAACATTTACAATAGACCTTGTTTACTGTACCATAAGCCTGGCTGCATAGACTGAGGCTCTGTAGTGTCCCCCTGCAATTGGATCAAAACAAAGGGTTTCAAGGGTTTTAATAAATCTCAATTTTCCAGGCTAAATAATTATGTAAAACTTAAAATCTTAAAGTGACAGAGGAGATTTTTTTAGATACGATTTTTCTCTCAAATTGCACAGGATCGATTGTAGAACCACCTACCAAGAAACTTTCTGACGGTTTATTGAAACAAACAGTACAAAAGAAAACAGCAAACCTTGTTTTAAAAACTGCCTGACTATCGTAATTGCCCCATCGAACACCGTGCTTTGTCTTTCTGTCGTGCACGACAGAAGTATTAATCATCATATTATTACATAAAGACGGCGCAGTTGGCTTATTCACTTTCAGGTGTGATCTAATACATTGGAAAGCATTCCAAATATGCAAAAAAAGCCCGGGTTCGACAAAAATTGGGGTGCTTCTTTCTGGAAAGCTTTCATGTCCCTCATAAAATGGCAACACACCATCACACATGAATAGTACCATACATGAATATTGCATAGTGTACATGTAAAAGTTGTTGAATAATGTAAAGCAGATGTTGGTTAATCTTAAACACGTTGCCATATTTGCCACAATTTCAATTGGTCCTGTCTTTGTTATATTCCTTGATATCAACACATCTTTGTGGGTATCACTAACTATATGTTAGTTAATTACTGTTACTGTAGGTTTACTTCATACATGTGCATATCTATTGTACATTATGTGTACGTTGCAGTCGCGGGTTCCTTTGATGCATTTGGTGGGTAACAACAGTTTTTGTTTTTTAATAATAACATTTATTAATGGGCATTTCGTCCATCCACAACCCGTCCCCTGAACTTAAAGCAATATGTTCACGATTTTTTGTCAAGCTCCGTTTGACTTACATTCATAAAATAATATGTAACATACATCACGAATTCCCGAACAGTAATAATTTGATGTAAAAATTTACAAATAGAGGCATTTTATTTTTTTTGCTTTTTTGACATACGAATAAAATGGGCTGATTTTTCGCGACACGGCTTCAAAAACCGCCCAATTTTGCTCTCCTCGGACGTCGAAGTGATGACCCAAACATTGTGTTTACTCGAATTGTTATTGCTTGACAGCTGTAATATTGATGGATTAATGAAAGTAATAATAAAATAGAAAATCAGTTACAGAATGACATATTTTTGTTTCAGTCGTTTGTTTTTTAATTTAGTATTTATGGGCAACACTGCGATATGAGGGTCACTACCAAGGACTGCGTAAATTATGGATGGTCATCACTTTGCGTCACCATTTGGCCTGCGATGTGGATTTGTCGGAATCGTTTTTCGAGTAAGCTATTAGGCGGAAAATGAAAAGGGCTAAATACTCAACAAATGTGACATTTTCACTTATTTTGATTTATATTAATCGACATTACTTAGCTTTCCATCAATACTTCCAAATTTTTCCAAATATTTCATAAATCATGACATATTTCCTTTAACTAAAAAAGTGAATTTTTATATTCAATCTCACCGTTAGCCTTAAATAGTAATCCTGTTTACCTCATCTTTGTGAATAAGCTTTTCTTAAAAAGAGAACACACTATTCAGTAGAAGTGCTTGTACATACGATATTATGTAAAGATTGACACTTTAAATTCAGGCTGTAATGGGTTGCAATGTGTATCCCCTCGCCTACTTCAAACTGACCTGATGCATATTCCGACATCCCACATCTCATTTGATGAGCTTTACCTGAGAACTTACGCTGTTCATGTATCTTACACATCCCCGCATCTTAAACATGATCTATCTGAGACTGACCCCTGTGGCATCATCATCATATATTTTCCCATATCATCATTTAGCATGCCATATCTCCCCATCTTTCAATAGCTTACCTGAGACTGACCCTGTGGCATATCTCCCACATTTCATGATCTTACCTGAGACACTCCTTTGGCATATCTCCCACATCTTCAATGATCTTACCTGAGCACTGAACCCTGTTGCATTTATCCCACATTCCCACATATTCTCCCAAAACCCAACTCGCTTCAGGTTTGGCGCGCAGTGAAAAAAAAAAAAAAAAACTTTCAAAACAATATACATTTGGAGTTGAATTAGGGTGAGGCCCCCAAGAAAATTTGTCTGAGAACAAATCGGTTCAAAGCTTGGAAAGCGCAAATTCCTATACTTATAGCAAGTTGCAGCTATTGTTACAGTCTCTTTATTATGAACAAAATCAAATAAAACAAAAATATCAGCATCGACACTTATCACACTAATTTTGATATATTATACACTGACTTCATCCTGTGGTAAATTTTAAACGAATTTCATTGTGGGCAATATAATTTTCCTACAAATCTAGTTAAACGTCTCTCTGAGGAGAATGGGCAGCAGAGGCGGTACTATAACATACAAATCTGACCTTTGTAGGCCTATAATGTGGCAAGATTCCCCCAATGAAATTTTTCTGATTTTTGGAGAGATAATAGCTCTTGCTTGTCAGCACTTATATGCAGTTTTGTCAAAATTGTGGTTGCTGCTGCTTATTTGCATGGGGTCAACAGTATTAAGTGAGCTGACAACTGTATTTAAATAGATGTAAATGAATGAATGTAAAGGGACAAGTGCTGGACCATCAATTTGAAAAATGAATTTGTTTTAATCCTAGTTATATCCCTCTTAATCAATAGCCCTAATGTAATCTCTGGAACTGTCATGTGTATAGCCTATTGCTGATATATATTGATCACACTTTTGAAGTCATTATGGGAATATCAAAAGGGGGCAATATTGTTGACTTTCACACTTTTTGGTATCCCAACTGAAATAAAACAAGATTGCATTTTCAAGGTCACATCTTAATATACTTACTGGACCTGCAACTGAAGCATTGTGTACTAAGCGGTCCAGGCGGCCATTTTGTTCAGCTTTCACACTTTGTCAAATAACGTCTTCACTTTCTTCATCTTGCATGGTTCACATTGTACCGGTATTCCTTTTCCTCCACCTTCCAACCTAGTTATTTAAAGGCATACTACATTATTTCATACTGCGTTTTTGGTCAGATAGTGTGACACTTGTTGTCTTGGGACACTCGGCACATTTTGAAAAGAATGCACACTCAGAGTGTGTCAAAATGGATATTTTTTTTTGCATGTTGTACAAAAAACTTTTCACGTGCTAAGCCTTGCACTGAAATGGATAATAGGGTTTCACAATGGAACTCCGTCGGCAACATTATTAGATTAGCAGTAGGGCTAAAGAGTAGGTCTATAATTACATATATCCCCTTTTTCTCCTATTATGCTCCCCTACTTGGTCTGTCCTCCATGTATTTATACATACGACCATCTTCAGCTGTTTCAACGACTGCCACCAACACCATCTTTGTCAGAATTTGGTGTCAAAGTTCGACCTGTGCATTGACCAGTATAGACAGAGGTGTCAATCCCGCGGGGCATGGGATTATATACCCCCATATTTTGATGGATATGGGATTCAATACAAATCATCCAGGGGCAATGTTTATTGCCTGTGCATGGTTTTTTTTTTGACCAAAAACCATCACAAATGTGACCCGAAGATGGCCCTTTTATGCCATTTTGCATTTTCCAAGTCATTCCAAAAGAAGATGCTTAGTGTTAGAACGCTCGTTCAAGCGAGAGGTCCTTTGAGCCCTTAAGGCCCTGTGACATCCCTTTTTTTTTTCAGATTTGGTGTGCCTGAACAGGTATATTATGTTATATTTGTTCATTACAAAGAAATGTAGAAGAAGTCCATCTACCACTTTGATCTCATGCACGGGTGTTTTGTGTGTTGCTTACGTGCAACTTACTGCCTATCCCTGTTTATCAGTGAACGGTGTATAGCTCAGTGGACAGCACTCATTAATTAAGCAAGTGAGAGATCCATGGTTAGAGTCCGAGTACCCGGCGATGGCATCCGAATTTTTTTCCCCTCAGATGAGTCGTGTTGCCTTACATTATGTTATCGGCTATTTGTTCAGGTGGGCACAATGTGGTTTCTTCTTCTGCTTTAATTGTTTAGGCATATTAGTACTTACCGTTATGTAGACGGAGCCCCCTTCCCTAGTGGCAGTGCAATGCCTTCCCATACCACGACTGCCCCATCACTATCAACGTTGCCCTTTCAAAGGATAGGAACCTAGTTTTCTGGGTGAATGGAACAAAACAAAAAACATCTATAGTTTGATTTGACCAATGCATTCAGAAGAAAAACATTTTCTTTTTTATTTTAATGAAGTTGAGATTCCTTTTTGCAAGAGTTAATTTTTACCACCAAATTTCCTAATTGTAAAGTGCATTGGTGTCTCAAGGGAATGAGTTGCAATCCATGTTGCAGTAATCCAATTTTAACTTTTTTGCCATACGCTGTTCGGATCCTTTATAAACTATTTTTTTCTTCAGCCCTCATTCACCTGTTTACTAGTGTTTATGACGGTCTCGTAGACGTCAAAGGGCAGAAATACCTTTCAAACACAAATACATGAGCCTTTGTGCACAGTGATCTGAATTTTATAATAATATACCGATTTTATGATTTGGTACGGTTTTTCAGAATTTGTATGTCCAAAGTTGTTTTGCCCTCGTATCCACACGTCCTTGATAATTGGGCTTTTCTGGTTGTGTTAGATTTGTTCAGCAAGTGTGCTTATCCGGGCCGTGTGTATCCATGGTACGGATGCTCCTATCATGGCCCGCTATTTGAGGCTGGGGACGGATTGGGAACAGTCAGAAGGGGTTTACACCCTACTCTTATTCGACACTTGACTGAGATGTACAGACAGTTGGTGGCTCTCTTTGACACGGGATCCGACGGCTTAACATCCCCTCCGAAGGACGGGATGCTTTCATGATCCCATTTGCCCATCCAAGTGAAACCATGGAGGAGAGCGGTATTCCTGTATTTAAGTCAATAGCTTGTATCAGATCAAATTCCAGAATTGGTTGAGTACCCGAATAATCCCAGCAAGTGACACAACCCCACCGGGATTTGAACTGGGAATTTTGATTGTAAATTTGCGCCATAGGCAAGCACCCTAACCGCTAGGCCAGCGCTCGCCCACACATTCCAAGTAACAATTACTATAAATTCAAATTACACTTACAATTCTACTCTACTCAGAGTCCATTTGTCTGGCCACTCTAGTGCTAACAGTACGTTGAAGTCAACGATAATATGTCCTCACTCATCGAAGACTCTAAAATTACAGCATGCAAAGTCACGCTTTCAAATCCTCGTGTAAATATTCCTTTGAATCTTCTCATCCTGAATTAACTTTTTGTCCAGCCAGTTTCTAAGACGACGGTGCTTTCCCTCGACGACGCTATGGTTCCACCATAATAAACTCCAGGTAATATACCACCATCAGTCTGTCCCTATGTCCTCATATAGGACCACAATTGGAATCCTTTTTGATTCCGAAAACTGAATCCCTTTGGCTAAACAGATGACAGCAGACAATTAGCTATCAAGCTCCCGGCGGCATCCAAAATATTAAATCCTGGCAGTAGATGTAGAACTCAAATCGACCATTTATTGTAGAAGTAAAACAGCTGTAATTATACGTTAAGCTTCCCAGAGCTCTAGTTTTAGCTCCTTATTTCACTGCTGCCCAGTCCTTCAGTAACAAGTACTATTTTAACTTCTCACACCTAGATTTCCCTTTCTACAATAAATAATCATTACATCATCATCATGCATAAAAAACATAACCTGAATCACATAACTTTCCATATATAACGTTGTGGGGGAATTCCCTGATCTTAACAATGTTTTGATCTCAAGCATAAAGTGATTCAGTTGCTAAAGTGTTTACATCTTGGGGAATTCCCCTTTCACTTCGTGTGCAATCTATCTAACAAGTGCATTTTGCATAAACAGCTCTAGGGAATCCCCTTTTCTCTCTTTTATGTAACACAGTGCTTTTCCCCGTGAGAAATCTTTTCTCAAATAAAATTTGAGAAAATATATTAAAATTTATCAGAAAATGGAGCCATATAACCCTAGTTCTGAGCATATTGTTTAAAGACCTTGATTGTTAAAGGTACTATCAAGTGATTGCTATATCAGAAACTCGAAAAATTGATTTTGCATGTATGTACAAGGAACCAGGTATCCTAACATACCCTGCAAATGATAAGATCAGTTTCGCAATCTTAATAAGGCGAATCGAAATTTTAGTCTTCTGTCCATACGGACACTTACTACAACACGTAATTGAATGGAGATCGTATCTTGGAACAGAGTGCCGTTTTCTCTTCCTTTTCTGGTCATTCTTCAGTTGAAAAAGTAACTTATGAGAGTTCTACAGAACTTATCCTTCACTTTAGCTGTCCTGCAAATTTCAATATTTGACTCTTTCTGATAAATCTTGATGTGCCTTAAGAATGATCAGGGTGCACAACATTTAAACCACTCACGTTTGGGGAATGATAGTTCCAGTAAATAACAAAACCTCTGTAAGATATTTTGCGGTCCTTTGGGACCGCTTTTGAAAAGTTTTCTATATCATAAAAGATGGACATTTTCAACATCTTGTCATTTGTTACTGATCCAGGATGATTTGAGATACAGCACATTAACACATCCGCCACCACTTTTTTCAACTCGACATGCAAAACTCTGCGGGGCATCCGAGCATGGGGTAAAAATTTTACGTCTGAAGGCCTAATTTCTTGCATTTAAATTTTTCGTTTATTTTTCTGATATTCCAAGTATTGATCATTTTGGGTCTACAAGTGCATGTTGGTCCCCCGCCAACTTAGGTTTGGCACAAGGGGACTATAGAAATGTTCCTCGTCCCGTGGTGTGTCGTGCTTGTGTGTCCCAAGCAATATCTCTGGATCTAGCAAGTGTGGGTGTCCAGCTTCGCAACATAGATGCATCTTAAGTAGGCTCTGTCGGGATGTCAAATGTTATGGACCTAGGTCAAAGGTCAATAATGGTCCAAAAAAGGTCAAATTTGGTTAAAAATATGATATATTGTTATACACCTTGTAAACACAATAGCTTTTTGATCTAAGCAAGTATAGGTGTCCATCTTCGCACCCTAGATGTCACCCAAGTAGACGGCCGGATGAGTTCGGAGGTTGGGGCAGTGGCATGGGTCAAAGTCAAGTGTTCAAAATGGGATTAAATTTGCTATACGCTTGGTATTGTGGCGGATGATGAAACTTGGTGTTTGTGGTCAACATTCAGTCCGAAAAATTTGAAGTCAATTTCAAGGTCATGCGGGGTCATTCAGGTCAAATGTGAACATTAAATTGCTATAGCCCTTGTCCAGTTGTGGTAGGATGATGAAAACTTGGTAGGTGTGGTCACTCAGTGCCAAAAATTTGAAGGTCCTTTCAATGTCATATCCAGTCATTCAAGGTCAAACCACTAAGTAGGTGGTAGGGATGAAACTTGTGGGGTGTGGTCAGCATTCAGTGCCAAAAATTTTGTGGTCATTTCATTTCAAGGTCCATGTGGGGGTCATCCAATGTAAATCCATACACTTGGTAGTATGGTCATGAAAACGATGTAGTACGGCATTCATTGCCGATCGTTGTATGGTCAATGTAGTTAACAATTTTATTCTGTCAAATTGCAACTGATATGTCAGCAGCCTCAGTGGTTTGAGAACACTTATTTCCCTCAATTTACTATCGCGACGGGCGGGGGACCTTTGTGTTCGAGAACCGCCGTTGTTGTATAACTTTAACATCAACAATATCTTAGTAACATTCCACACCAATTTGCTTACAGTCGATCTTATATTTTTACCAGAAATTAACCCCCATTACAGACACAAACGACGCGGAGTATGTTGTTTGCCCAGAATCCCATAAGTTCCAACAGCATGTCGCCCATTTGACACTATTTTTTTTGGCATTTAAAAACAAAGTTAATGTAATTCCATTCCATTTTTTTCCAACAAAAACTCTCTTGGTGAGTATATGATACACATTAAGATAGTCCCTCACTTTTTATCAAGACCTGCCCCTTTTTCATTTTGCCTAACTTAAATTTGGATCTTGGATTGCTTGGGCTTATTTGTAAATTTGCGCATGTGCCCCTGGCCATGGTAAGAAAAGTAAATAACAGTTGAATTGTTTGCCAATTGTTGAAAGTTCTCGCCCCTATTTTTGTTCAAATATTTTAAAGCATTTTTCCGCAAAAGAGATTACTTGGAATTTCTGAACACCATAAGAAACTTGAGATTTAAATTGTCTGTAAGAAATTGTCCTCAATTGCAGGTGTTGCATAAAAGACTATTTTCAGAATAAAAAAAATAATTCTGAACAACTTGATTCAGTGACCTTGACTGACTGTATCTATCCACCAGCTATATAAAATCTCTTATACTGTAGACAATATAATTGCTGTTACATTACACTTGGGTGCATCTGTGTGCACCGCACCATTAAGGCAAATAGAGGTGCGGCTGTTTTGCATACTTGCAACATGCAACAAGGAAATTATAACCTGCCAACAATAATATAACATTGTACATGCATTTTAGCAATATTGCTTCAGTAGGTGGAAAAAATAGGTATTGTACTAACTACCAATCTGCTGCATGGGGATGTTGGCCTTACTTCCCCTTCCTGCAGGCTAGGGTCTCTGCTACAAACCCTCACCCAAACAACAGTGTCACACCTATGAATGTTTGGTTCATTAGTAACTAAGCTAGAACCAGCTGGCCTTTCATTTCAATCCACAATGCACAGGTATGTTTTTTGAAATCACAGACTCCCAGTACTTATGAATGGTTTTGTCTTGTATAAATTGATTGATAGTACATCATATTGTCCTTCCACTGATAACGAACCCACCACACCAACTGTACTGTCATGGAAAATTTCAAATATATAGGCAGACTATTTTCACTTTCTTAACATGTGTGCAAATTGTTTCTACATATAACAAAAAATAAGATATTAAAAAAATAAAGAATTATAAAAAGAATGTCCTAATACATTGTTTCAGTAATGGGCATCTTAATTGCCAATTTAGTGAAGTATTCATGCTGGAAAAACATATTTTTAATATTGAAGTTGTTGGAGAATTTCCTTGGGGATCCTGAAAGGGTCACAACCTTTTTTGCATTTGCATGCCAATTGTTAAGTCCAGAAAATTAAAGAAAAATATGGCATGGCCTCAAATAATTGCATCAGAAGCATCTTTAAAAGGTGCAACAGAGATTTTGATGCATCCATTTAAGGTGCCGTACGTAGTGGATTTCATAGATTAGACCACCCGAAAGACCGTTGTTTCTAACCTATATTTTGGTGGTACAAAATGTCTTTAAAATTGAAAACAAATGGTGATTTTTCTATGCTATATTTCAATATAAGCTTAAGCTTAATTTCCTTTTTGCTCCTATATAGGAAATCCCCAAATTTCACAATTTTGCAAAAATTAAAAAAAAATTCTCAGCTTATCCTTTCAGTTGGGGATATTTTTGTATAGAATGCTAGTGTAACAGTATTTAAAAAAAACTATGTCGGGTCCGCCAGGCATAATTTTTACAAAGAAATAAGAAAACCTTAAAAAGCATTTAAAGAGGATCGAAAAAAAATCTCCATAACTGATTTTAAGTAGTGTTTTGATACGTGACAGATATTTGCATTAGAACCAATCACCTAATTGTTGACCTTGTGTGTGACCATTTGCCCTCACATAGTTGTAGCTTTAATTTAACGTAGGTTCACCTTCCTGTCATTCAATAAGAAAATAGAAATGCGCCCAATTGGTGGCGCAAATAGGTACAAACTGCATCCCCATCCCCAAGTTAGCGAGCTTTATTTGATGTACGTAAACCCCGGTCATTTCAAATAAAGAAATAGAAAAAAAACGCCCAATGGGCGCAAAATGTGTTAAAACCGAATTCCCAAGTTATAAGCTTTAATTTAACGCTAGATATACAACCTACCTGTCATTTCAAATAAGAAAATAGAATAAACGCCCAATGGGCGGCAAAATGTGTTAAACTGGAGCGTCAAAATATGTAAAACTGCATCCATCCCTAAGTTACACCTTAATGTGATGTACGTAAAAAACTCTCCTGTCATTTCAATAAGAACAAGAAAAACGCCCAATTGAGCGCAAAAGTATGTACAAACTGCATCCCCAAGTTGCGAGCTTTAATTTGATGTACTTAAACTCCCTTCATTTCAAATAAAGAAATAGAAAAAACGCCCAATTGGGCCTCAAAAGTGTTAAAACTGATTCCAGTTATAGCTTTAATTTAACGTAATTACACCTTCCCTGTCATTCAAATAAAGAAAGCAGAAAAGGTGCCCATTGGGTGGGCAAAATATTTAACACTT
>JAMKCH010083023.1:0-75543 GCA_023653785.1 Ophioderma brevispina
AACGAGGATGTTAGGACAAAAACTAGCTACAAAATGATGAAAGAAAATTAAAGGCACTTTAAATATACTAAATTTGCCGTTATTACAATTCCAGTATGGAAAACTTGTAGAAAACTGTTTCATATACCTAAAAGATTGTTTTTTTTTGGTCATAATAATTTATATTTGTGATATTATAACACCCAGGGAAGTGGGAATATACCAATAGGAGGTCTGTAAGTGAAGTATTTAAAACTTTTTTCCGACAAGTATTTTGTATCGGGGGGGGGGGGGGGGGCCCGCGGGGGGGGGGCGGAAAACTGAGATATCCATACTCCAATCCAGGGGCTACAATGTGTTACGAGTAGTTCAAACATGAGAAGTTTCAATTGAGTCTACCGAATTCAGAGGGTGATGGCACTAGTTCCAATAATTGAACTTATGGGCATCATTCTTTTAAAACTTTGACATAATCTTTGGTACCATAAGTTACAACTGTTATGTGGAGTCCAGCCATGTAAGGTTTGAGAAGTTTTGAGATGTATATTTCCTAAATAAAAAGAAAAAATAATTGTCTTTTGACATACATAGCATCTTAGGTCTCTGTCGAATAATTGTCTTACCAATTTGTAACCGATGCTACAATTGTTCCCAAAAAAGTAATGTCAGAAATGTACACAGGCTGCCAATTTGGCGCCCAATTAGTAGACACAACCGGGTTAGTTGCACCTGAAAATTTCATAATGAGAATTTTAAATCTGGAAAAATGGTATCACATGCTGGCAGAAGATCCAAGAAGGCTACAATAGAACGTTTATTGCAAATGATGAATATTTAAAGCCACTTTGAAGTTTGGTAAAGTTAGAACAGAAGCTGTCTGTGTATCTTGGATTATAAGGCACTTATTCACACACACAACTACTCGTCACTGACTAGCTTCTATGATAACACGCAGCCATACAAAAGTTTAAGACTATCTGTCAATGATCACAGGACTAGTGATGCACACCACTTTAAAAAATATATTCCCTTTTTGTGCATTTGAGATGGTATGATTACAATTTGGTGCCGTTTTTGAAAGATGCCCTTTAGAGTAGAACTATTCATCTTGCGCCACTATAGGCATACTGAAACCTGGATTGATTACACCGTGACCGACAACGAAATCAAGATAGACAATTACAATGTCATCCGAAAAGATCGTATCGCCAAGTGGTGGTGTATGCATGTACATTAGATCTGATTTACCCTACAACTCACGTGATGATCTTCAACATGTAATATGGAGGGCTTGTTTGGACGGACATTCTTCTTCCAAGATCGAAACCAAATTCTTGTGGCTCTGCCCATAGTAAGTTCCTGTTTTTTGTGAAAAATTTTGAAAAAAAACTTTCTGAATTAGTTTCCTCGCAAGAGGGTTTAAATCTTAGGGGACTTAACATTGATTTAATAGGAAAATATGTCATAGGATTCTGAATATTTGGAAAATTTGGTAGGAATGGAAAGCTTAAGTAAGTAGATTACATATAAATCAAAATAATTGAACATTGTTCACATTTATTGAGTATTTTGCCCTTTTGAATTCCCGCCCAATAGCTTACTCGAAAAACGATTCCGACAAATCCACATCGCAGGCAAATGGTGACGTCAAAGTGATTACCATCCAGGTAATTTACGTAGTTGTGACCATCATATCGCAGTGTTGCCATTCAATAATAATTAAACACAACGAACATGAAACAAAATATGTCATTCTGTACTTTTTTTAAAAATTTTATTCTTACTTCATTTAAGCCATCAATATTACAGTGTCAGCAATAACAATTCGAGTCAACCAACGATGGTTTGGTCATCACTTTGACGTCACGATGGAGGAGCACAAAATTGAGCTGCTTTGATCAATGAAGCCGTGGCGAAAAATCGCCCGTCAGTGTTTTCGTATGTCAAAAAAGCAAAAAATAAAATGCCTCTATTTTGTTAATTTTTACATCAAATGTATTATTTTTTGGGAAGTGTATTGTATGTACATATATTTTAGGAAGGTAAGTC
This sequence comes from Ophioderma brevispina, assembly GCA_023653785.1. Lineage (NCBI taxonomy): Eukaryota > Metazoa > Echinodermata > Ophiuroidea > Amphilepidida > Ophiodermatidae > Ophioderma > Ophioderma brevispina. Next base: position 2,029 of record JAMKCH010083023.1, read on the forward strand.
CAACTGAGCTTGACAAAAATCTTGACTATTTCCTTTAATGAAATCGATGAATCCATAACAATCCATTTTATCAAAGTGTACTTTCTGGCGCTGGATTCCAGAATCTTATCACTGAACACACGTGTGACTGACACTCGGAAAACTCATATGGACCTGTTCTAACCAATAATATTGCATGTTTCACACAGTGGTTGTAGTCCCTGGTGGTACAGTGACCATTTTATGGTTTCCTGCACCAGGAAGGCTAAAGAATTACCTTCAACTCTCATAATACTAATCGTTATCAGCTCACTAAAAAAAGTATAATGTTGACAGTTTCCAAAATCACCTTGCTAATGGGACTGCTGGACTCAGGTGAAAAGGTTCAAGTGGCTGGCTATATTTCAAATCAATTCTTAATGAGTGTTGTGGGATAAGGTTGCCCCATAGATCAGGTTCGTATAAACAAAAGAACCGAACGTGGATTACAAATTCTGAAAAAATAAGAAGTAAGGGATAAAATCCGCAGTCAGGTGACAAAATTAATTCGCAGGTTCACTTAAACCTGATTATACAGTGCTTACGGAATCAAGTTCAAAAGGAAGTGAAAGCGGCAAAAGCTTCCTACCTTCAAACCACCCTGAATGACTCCATGGGCGAACCCAAAAAAAATGGGGTAACCTAAAAAACCTGGGGTATTAATCACCCAAAATACCAGTGGACAGGGTAAGATAGTTTGGATATGACAGTGAACTCTGTTATGACACTCAAACTGTTGTCGTTATATCACAAAGTCTTTACTTCTGTTGCCTCAACTTAGTTTCAAAACTCCCCACTGCTTTGAAACAGATTTGATCAAAGCTTTCATTAATTCTATCAAGATAAAAAGGGTATCCCAAAGGAAATTCTAATTTGAATCAGTTATGAAGATTTCATCTTGGATGAGCTTTTGAACTTGAATGTTATAAAGGGTCCGGTTTAGATGAAATACCGCCTAGATTCTTGAAAGAAGGGGTTGTACAAAATTACACCATTGAGAACTTAATCAAAATATTCAATAACACAGATGTTGTGCCAGATGATTTCAAAAAGCAGGATCACGCCCATTATATAAGAAAGAAAAGCAAACTCGATGTCGGCAATTATCGTCCAGTCAGTGTGCTAAGCTGTTCGTTCGTTCGGGCAAGTCCAAAATCACAGTCGAAGATCCGTCTTTAACCAGCTGATAGTTCCATCATCCAGGCCGACCAGGCCTGGAATTCCCCCTGGGGACCCGTAAACCTCACAGTCATCTATGATATGTGGCTAATGGTTTGTGGCCTTCCACAATCGCAGTTGGTGATGGTTCTACTCCGATCTTGTTTGAAGGAAGTTCTTTGTAAGACCAACGCCAGTTCTGAGTATGTTGAGCTTGACCCAGATTCCTATTCAAGGTCACAGCCTTGGGCTTGCTAGATGGGGTGGTCCACAAACTGCTTTAGGTTCAAAGTTGAGGATGACCATTGCTCAAACCATCTGGCATTGATCCAAGGTGATCGATAGTGATACTGTGACTGCAGTGTTTTGGATTGGGTAGCAAAAAGTGATTCTGTGGAATCTCTGAATCCTCAAAGGGTGTTGGTGGTGGGATTAGACTACCAGGTTCATCACATTTCTTGGGCGAGCTGATCGTATGAGGTGCCTCCTAAGATTGCCAGGAGCTAATGGCCGGACAGAATTGAGGAGGTTTCTACAGGCGTTGTCCAGCAAGCTACCACTAACAAGTCTCAGTGCATCATCAGAACAGGACAGCAATTGTTGAATGTACGTGGAATCCTATACTGGTGCAGCGTATTCAGCAGGGATATGCCAAGGCAACAGTTGGATGTATGTAAGGGTCAAAGGATGCACCCCACCCAGTTCCTGCGAGCATTCTGAGGAGTTGACACGAGACTGGTCTTGGCAGAGAATGCCTTGGTGTGTGATTGAAAGTAAGGCCTGCGGTCCATTGTGACGCAGGTACTCGGTTTGTTGGTCAGTTGTGGACAGTTTTCTCCATCTAGGAGTGCTGTTTAGGTAGTATTTTTGCACGATTTGCCAGGGGAACACAGAGCTGACCGGTTCTGGGGGTTTGACGAGATTTCAAGTGCCATCGGTAGAAGAATTGCCTTACAGTGATTAGGGTCTTTCTGCAGCACTGGTTCTAAGGACTCAAAGGAGTTCAGCACTATTCCACGTGACGTGTGTCTGCGTAGGAGTACTGCGAACATCTCCTTTGGCAATATCTGAGACGTAGATGTTGAAGAGACGGGGTGCCAGGACAGAACCTTGTGGGACACCATACCGAAGTTGCGCTTTCTACTGCGTGCCCATTTGATGTCTCCAGGACGAAAGGGATCGTTCTTGGATGAGCAGCATAAAGAACTTGACAAGCTTGTACTCAGGGAGATTTTGAGTAGCTTGAGGTAGAGGCCTCGGTGCCAGGACTGTATCGGACGCAGCAGTGTCAAGAAGGGATCTTGCTCCAAACTTCTGCTCTTTCTGGAAGGCGTCTCATGCAATTAACTAGTCTTGCTATATGGTCAGTTGTGATTTACCTCTTCGAAATCCAGGTTGGGTGCGGGGTAAATTGTCTCGAACGTATCATTGATCCTGACGAGTATCAGTCGCTCAACCAGCTTATAGATGGGAGATAGTAGCGAGATGGTCTGTAACTCTTGGGGTCATTGTGGTTTCTGGGCCTTCAGGATTGCAATGACTTTTGAAGCTCCATCTGGAGGGAATAGTGATGTTGCCCATGCAAGTCGAACGGAGGAGTTGGAGGCCATCGCACAGCTTCACGTGCCATATTCTTCAAGAATTCTCTATGGATGTTGTCATTGCAGGAGCTTTAACCATTCTTGAGAACGTTAATTGCTTCGGTGATCTCCTCGTAGGTGACTGGTTGGGACATGTGGGGCTTGACGGTGGAGAAGTTTGTAGGAGCTGTTTAATCTCTGCATAACAGCACGAGAGTGGGCTTCGGCCTGTGGAGTGTGGTCTTGACACTTTCCATTGTTGAAAAGTACTGAAGCGATGGAGTTGGCAGAGAAGGACACTGTAGGCTGGGACAGCTACGCCGGTGAGCTTGTTGATGGTGTTCCGGCCGTGCGGCTTGAGTGGGTAAAGTGGATATTGGATATCTCCGCCTCCAATCTGGTGCGTCTCTTGCCAAGCAGATCCAGTAGCGGTTACCCTGTGATGTTCTCTCAGTATCGCAGTTGTATTACAAGTCGCTGTGTATAACTCGTCGCAATCTGTCCCCACAGGGGGTGTAGGGATTCTTCTGCCTCTTGGAGTGGAACATTTAGCTGCTTGGTGGAAGCATGGAGAAGAAGTCAGAATATGCATCATTGATGTTAGATGGACGCCGGGTCTGGCAGCGTTGAGACAGTTCGCTGGTGAGTTGTTTGAACTGGACCAGTTGGCTTTCCTAAAATCCATACTCTTTCTGTAGAGGTGGAGATCGTGACCTCGATTCACTGGTGGACCAGGATGGGCAATGGACCTTCCGTCTAGGAAATCTCGGGAGGACCGTTTGGAGCAGCGGGATTCGGATGCTCGTGGTGACTGTTGACAAGACGGGACAGGTCCATGTCCCATGACTGCTAGAATAGAAGGTAGGTGGACCTACTATCAAACAGCAGTTGGAGGTCTTGGGTTTCATCCATTCCAGAGCCGCTTTGCCTATTCTTGTCAGTATTGGAGTATCTCCCCATGCGGTATTTCTACAGTTGAAATCTCCGCAGACGAAGGAGCTCCGCTGAACTACTGGACGGGATGAAGTCTGCCTCAGCTGGTGGTGGCTTATAGATGTGGTGAAGGGGGTTCCCATTGCTTCAAATTTATCCAATGGATCGCCGAATTCCATTGAAGATTGCGGTTGATCTCACTTGTATGCCTGTTCACATAGGAAGGGATACCATGCATGTTGTGCGGAATGAAGCAAATAAGGTCAAAACTTTCGATTTGAAGATTCTCTTCAGATTCGCCAGGAGTTTTTGGAGGAGGATGAGATTCACTCCGTTTTCTCCCTGGAGCTGTAAGATGATGTCATGTTAGCAGGGTGAGACCCTCAACGTTCCGCTGCAGGATACAAAACTTTGTGTTGCCATAAGAGAAAGTTCCTATGTGAGTAGCTCAGCCACTTAGAATTGAGGGTGGGTTTCAAGATGTTCACTGTGGGGTTTTAAAACACGATGTTTGCACTTAAGTTGTTGAATAAGTTAGACACAAACAGGTGATGTGACTTTAACAGGCCGCCGCGAGCAGGCGTCAACATGACCGTGTTTGCCGATGGGATTAGCAGCAACTTGTTTGCATCGATGTTATTAGATTTCCTCTCCTAACTCTTACTTGCGGAGTTACACAGGGGTAGCCTGCTGGGGCATTACTATATTGTGCTACAGCATGGCCAGCATGATATGGAGTATCAGTTATCATGCTAAGCGTGTTTCAAAGATACTTGAAAAGTGTGTGTATGTCCAGAAATGTTGAAAGGTATTTATCCAACAAAAAATCTTATTTACCAATATCAATCCGGTTCAGACACAGGTACTCAATGAATAATGTCTTATTATCTGACTGACTTTTTAAATCGCAAATATCTCAATGTAATTTGTTGGCATGCCTCCTGTTAGGACGTTCAGAAAGCATTTGACAGGTTGAATCAGGTCATCCCTATGTCAAGCTTGAAGCTTGGGGAATCAGCTCTGGAGGTTCCATTCTGACTTGTGGATGGGGACAGACAGCAACTGTTTGCTCGATTGGTATAGATCTCCTCTCCTAACCATTACTTGCGGAATACCACAGGGTAGCCTGCTGGGGCCATTACTATACTTGTGCTACCGCATGCCAGACAATGATATGGAGTTATCGGTGCAAAAAGCTTTTGCTTTATGGGATGGACCGGGTCATTATAGCTGGATTGTGACAAGCCGACACCGTGTTGTTTCTGATATGCTTAGCTTGATCTCCATTCATGCAGACAAGGGCTGATTGACAAAAGTTGAGTCTCCACGTTGGTTAAACAGAAGGTATCCTTTTCAATTACCAAAGCAAAAGTTAAGAAGTTTCTGATTTTTTTATTTTTTTCATTAAGGGGGGGGAAAAAAAAAAAAAACAACCAGGTGATAAATTCAGACTAATATCAGTATCTTGGAGTTTCTATTTGCAACAACACTCTCTGTCAGGTGACATTAACCAACTCCATCATTAAAAGGTCTCTGGTCGGCTAAAATTTTTCCTTTATATGCATTTTAAAAGTTCTAAAACTTTACCGAGAAATCTCCCCACTGCTTTGGCTTCAATGTCACCTTGACGTTGGCTGCACTTCGTGGTTTGGCAATATCAGTCAAAATATAAGAACGAATTGCAAATCACCCAAAACAAAATGGCGCGTTTTGTTTTGAATTTGTCCGCCAGAGATCATATTGGTCAGGTAGAGCTCAATCTTTTAAAGTTGCTCAATATCTCTGACAGAGTTAAACAGTTCCGGCTCAACCATGTCTTACCTTGTCTCAGGGTTCTTTTACCTTCGTAGAACTTCACCAGCTCATCAATATTCATTCTCACAGAACCAGATCAAGTGAGTAAAATAATACTTTTTTTTCCAGAGTAAAAGGTATTTCCTTTTTTTTACAATCCATTCGTGAAATGGAGGACTGCACTGCCACCAACATCAATGAACATCTCCACCAAGCAATGCCTTTAAAGTGATGTTAAAAAACAAACTCTTGCTTGTAATACTCTGAGCCAAGAAATGGCTGAGTTTACAGTTTAGCCCCTTCTTTTATTTGCTTTTTTCTTCTTCTCTTTTTTCGTTATTTTTTAGTTCCCTGCACTTCACTCACATCCTTTGCTTTCTTTTATTAGGAACCCCCCATTGGACATAAGCTTCCTTAGGTTGTTGTTGGCAGGCTTAATAATGGGCTAATCTGGTTTTTGTTCAGCTTTGGTATCCATTGTGTTTTCATCAAGTATGGCTTGTAAGACTTTTTATATGTGCCAGGGCAGTTTATAATATTTCTGGTTTGTATAATTGTTCGTGTACTTTTTCTATTGCTTTATTGTAAATTTGCAATGTTATGTACTTTCATGCTGGGTATACCAAATAACAACCAACAACAAATGCCTCTTCAAGACTTCGCTTGCGACTTGTTTGTTCACTTTTTTTCAACTTCTTTGGTTTTTTTGCGTATTCATTTTTTCAATCTGCCACCCTGTTTGGGGTAAGATGGCCCCTGTGAGCTGTGAATGTCACAGTGACTCATTTTTGTGTCGCATCCCATAACCAAATTAATTTATGCCTGTAAATACTTACAACCTAGATTATTGTGACCATTAAAGCTTCTTTCACCTTGGGGATTGAAGAAATTGTCGAATAAAAAGTGAAAGGCAGGCCTCCTGACGACGACCCCTGATCATGATTCTTCAGTGACGCATTCTCCTAAAGAGACATGCCATTTCCAAAAGAATCGCCCCCAATTTGTTTTGAACCGGGATTTTTACATCATTGCTTCCATGTATTAGACACACCCTAAGTGAATAAGCCAAGGCCCGAATATATATCCCTTTATGTGATAAGATGTTGGTTATTATTTTACTGTCATGCACGACAGACTTTCAAAGCATGGGTTTTTCTATGGGGACGATTACTATAGCAGGCAAGTTCAAAACAAAGTCTTCAGTTTTCTTTGTACTTGTTTGTTCAATAAACCTTCCAAACATTCTCGGTTGGTGGTCTACAACCGATTTAGTGCAATTTGAGAGAAATTCTTATCCTGAAAAAAATAATCTGTCACTTTAAGGAGATAGACAAAGATTACACAGTCGTCAGTTTCTTGAAATTGATGCAATCATTTTTAAAAGTTTACCGTGTTATTTGTTTAACCATAAGGATTCTAAAAATAAATAGTTTGTACTATCTACAACTGAAGTCTGAGAGTTACAGATTAGAAACAGCAAAAATCAATAAAAAGGATCAACTTCAATTGTACAGGGGTCAAATCTTAAAGTTTCTCTGATTTTTATTTAAAAAAATGGTTCAAATTGTTGGTGGAGCCAATCAGCCCATATGATTAAAATAAGGAATAGTTTTGACTGCATTAAATATGCTTAGTTACAAATGTAGATCCCCAAGGTCAGCGTGGCAGCAACAATTTAATATTGCATTCAATGGGCTTGACCTTGTTTCCCCTAGCTTTGGTTAGCAGCATTTCTACAAAACCTATTCTTATTATAAACCCTATGAGCTCCATCAACATTTTCAAAGCACCATTTTTATCCAAATGGGAGAAACTTTGAAAATTTGACCCCTGTACACGACCGAACTGCTTTGCCAGCCAATATGGCATTAATAACTTCTTATAGGCCTTTAGTCCATTATCAAAGTGAAATTATTTGAAGAGAGGGCTTGCATTGCTTTAAAAATATTTAAAAATATTAAAAATGCAAATCCAAGGTCTTCAATTTTTTTGTCTCAGGTGAAATTCAGGAAGTGGGTGGTCCCCACTTGGCAACTACCTTACTTAATATTGGGGCCTATTTGCTACATCCTTAAGATCAGTTTCAAAATGTTCAATTGCAGCTCCTAGAATATGCCGGGTACTTTGCCAATCAGCTAGAGCTTTTCACACCAATAGTTGGAACTTCAAAGCATGCACATCAGAAGTGCTCAAACAAGTACAATCTTAGTTCAAGTTGAAAGGGATCCTAAGTATAAAGGGTAGGTTGTTTTTGCATGAATGTTAAAGAGATAAGCACGATAATGTGAGAGAAGTAAAAAAAGTTGGACAGCAATTTTAGCTTATAATTCCATATAACTAACAGTAACTTTATGTACTTTCTAACCAGGGGGGCGGCAACCCGGGGGGTAAAATCATAGGATGGGCAAAAATCATAGGGGTCGAAAATTACCGCTTAACGCATATATTAAAAAACCCTTAATTTTTACACAATTTATTAACCCCCGCCCCTTTTACCACCCCCCTGGCAAACCGTCCCTGCCTCTAACTACCAACTACCTGCTAAACTAGTGAAAGAAATTAAGTATTTGAGAAATTTGTCATAACTATCTTTTTAAAAATTGACATCATTTCCAGTGCTCCCTGAAGCCAGCACTTTGTGCAACCCTGCCGAAGGACTTAAACAGTATTATGTAAATATGCTGATATTGCGCTTTTGAAGAAACAATTCTTCCCTGTGTCAGCATGCATTCATCAGGGTATTTGTCCAAAGCTAATCAGTCTCCTTTTGCCCCATGAATGATTTTTCTCGCAGTACCAACGATCACCCGAGTAGGTCCGTACTCTCCCCAATTAGTGCTTTCTCCTAACTTAAAACAATAATTGGGGCCATGACCCCTGGCAACCCTTTGTGTATGCCACTGAAATACATTCCACATTGAAAAGATTACCCTGGAGCTTAGGCAACACATTTTAAACATACAAATCTCAAGTACAAAGGTTTTGATTGATTAAATAGTTGACAGAACTGACAGAAACCCTTGAAACGTGATTCTTAAGTGCCAGCAAATGGTGCCGTTAAGGAGAGGGGGCCAAAACAAAGTTGTACATGCGTCAAATTTGTAAATTGATCCAATCATGTGAAAGCACACCATGTTTTATGATGTGTCTAACCATAAGGATCATAAAAGGTAATAGTTTTAATATGACAGCCTAAAGTTTCAGAGTTATATGCTAAAACCTCAACAATCACTACAGGGTCAATGTCAGTTGTATACATGGGTCAAATTTATAAAGTTGCTCCTATTTGATAAAAATGGTGGCAAATTATTGTTGGAGTTCATAGGATAAAATAAGGAAAAGTTTTGACGGTCTTAAATGCTTCGTTTCCTGTGTGTAGGGGCACAGAAGGTCAACGTCCAATGCATTCAATGGGGCTTGATCTTGTTACCCCCCTACTTTCTTAAGCAAGCATTTGAGCACTCAAAACTATTCACTTAATTTTAGCCTATGAGCTCCACCAATATTTGCACATTTTTATCCAAATCGGAGCAATTTTAAAATTTGACGCCTGTACACTGAAATGCCCCTTTTTTATTGAGTTTTTATGTTTTTAGCCTATACTCTGAAACTTTAGGTGTAACCTATTACAAACTATACCTTTTACTGAATCTTAGGTTAGACCCATAACTGAGTGTCTTTTCACATTTGATCAATTTACAAATTTGACCCCTGTACCAACTTTGTTTTGGCCCCCTCTCTTAAAGCACCACTTGCAGCACTTAAGAAACACGTTTCAGGGGTTTCTGTCCGTCTGTCAACATATTTAATCACTCAGAACCTTTGTACTTGAGATGTGTTACAAATGTGTGCGAGCTCCTGGGTTAAATCTTGTATTTTGATAAACTTTGCCTACATTAAAGCACAGTAAAATAATAAATTCCCTGTTTTTTGTTTCCTTTTCCAGATATAGCTTTGTTTTCGACTGAATCGTAAACCAGTCAATAGCCTCAACAATGAATTGTTAACTGAAATTGATAAGTCTCTTGACGAAATTGAAAATGATGACTCTTACAGAGGAATAATCTTAACTTCAGTAAGTAGAAGAATGGATATATTCATAATTGTTGATGCTATATACAGGCCTGGTATATTACTGAAAGCAAAAATAAATGCAAAATGTATCAAATTACTGAAGAGCACAAAACAATATCATGCTTCTTTGTGTGCTTCATGCAGTAATTATAAAGCAGTCTATAAAGTGAGAAGAGTTAACATCATGTTTTGTTTACATTTGTTGGTAGCATATAGGTAGGCTTACTAGGAGACACCATAAGAAACATCATATGAAACACCATAAGAAACCGAATACTAGTTATATCATCTCCTGCTTATTTCAATTATCACAAAATGCAAGATATCTAAAAGCCATATCCAATATTTTTCATACAAGTTTGCAAACAATTTAAAAGCAAATTAACAGAATCAAGGTTTTTCCACTATAGTATTTGTCAAAATCCCTTGGACTTGTAGCTGTGTACGCCCGCTTTCCCGCCAATACGACGCACTGTTGGATTGCATGTGAGCACAGTTCATGCATGTCCAAGTGATTATGACAAACGCTATAGTAGCAGCACAGCAATTCTGCCTGCCTTGCATCAGGGAACTGCTTGCATGCATGCATTTGAATTTAAAATTGCATACATGTGCACCACCAAATTAAGCCCCCCCCCCAGGTCATATGAGGTCAAGTTAATGGGCTGAAAACATCAAATCGACATAATGACATAAGTAAAAGTCCAATAGCTACAAAACTTGGATCATAGATGTCCCTTGCTAACCTTCGTATCATAATGGGGTCAAGGGTCAAATACCAAGGTCAAAGGTCATGTGAGGTCAAGTTATAAAATCGGCTGAAAACATCAAATTGGCTTCATTTGAGAACTTGAGTAAAAGTCCAATAGTTCCAGAACTTGGATTTTCGAGGCCCCTTGGAACCTTCACAAGGTAATGAGATAAAGTTATAAAATGGGCTAAAACATCAAATTGGCCTCATTCAAGAAGAAAAGTCCACTTGCTACAGAACTTGGGACATGTATACCCCTTGGAGACCTTTATATGATGTGGTCAAAGGTAACATACCAAGGTCAAAGGTCATGTGAGGTCAAGTTATAAAATCGGCTGAAAACATCAAATTGGCATTTTTGAAGGTTGAAGTCCAATTGCAACCAAACTTAGGCCTTACATGCAATAGGGAACATTCATATGATAATAAGGTCCAGGGTCAATTGCAAAGGTCCTCTGAGGTCAAGTTATAAAAGAGAAGTGAGGGAAAGGTGGACCGCGAAAGCAGGCGACACTTGTGGTTCGAGAACCGCTTGTCTAATTTAGGCTTGGGTCTGGATAGTCAACCTTCTAATTTCAAGGCAGATCGATTCTGCACTCCTCCAAGCAGTGAATGTCAAAATTTCTGTGCACTTTGTGTGATTTTCATCATGTGGTGATTTGAATGACCATTTTAAGATCAAAATTCAACTTGATTTTAACCTAATTAGTCATGTTAGTGGTATTTGTGCAAATTTTAGTGCCCTCAGTGCACAAAGTTTCAGGGGGCTGTGCTACTGGCTGCATCGTACATTTTGAAGTCTGCAGAATAATCTTTTTCTTACTCTTTAATAGGCAATTCCAGGTATATTCTCAGCAGGGCTTGACATCACAGAGCTACATCAGCACACCCCTGAGTACTATGGCAAGTTTTGGCACAAAGTACAGGGCCTCTGGCTCAAGCTATATGGATCTCCACTCGCTGTATTGGTGCTATCAATGTAAGTAGCTACGAAACGAATACTAATAGCATTAAAATGGTTTAATTCATCTATAGTGTATAGAATGATATACTGCCATGAGAGGTTGTAGTTGTGGGTCCGAAATGTGGATTGTGGGCCAAACATTTAGCTCATGAAATAGAACTGTTGATCACTAAGGGACCATAGTTTTAACTGGGGCCTGTAATTAAGCAGTACCGTAAGTTTTATGTACTTTGCTGTACTGATGTAAATACCTCCTGTTTGTATGCACATAAGTGTAGAACACGTCATGCTGGCAGCCAGTAGCGTAACAGGCCTGGCAGGTGGGAAGAGGGCAGAGGGGCACATGCACCCCAGAAAAAACCTGACTGTGAAGTTAGCTCAATCTACTGGGGAAAGTGTGGGGAAATAAAAGGAGGTGAACAGGGATTGAAAATGGGAGGGAAATGAGCCAGTAATAATTGGAATGATGTCATCCATAGTCCGATTGCGAGGTATTCATTGTGAAAACATTTGGGTCACCCATGCAGTGATTGAAGCATAGCCAGGAAAAATTATTGATGCGATTGCCACGAGCAAAATAATAGGACTGGGAAAATTTATGAGCTTTCCTCCACTGCTATGCCCCTACTGGCCCAGAGGGCTAGATTGATTCTACGGTCGAGCCTTAAAATGTCCATCTAATATTGAGTGCGGAATCATTGGTGATCAAGTACTCCTTGTTTTTTGGCCACTGCAAAAATGACTGATGTCCGGATCAGATTTGTTTCATGGTATTGCCAGTGAAATGTGCGAGTTCATCATTTGTTAAAGGTCCATGGCCGAACGTAATAGCCTCTCCCCAGCAAGACCGGATTTTACCCGGAAGGAAGTGTCAAAATTTTGGTATCAGAAGAAAGCGAGTATTTCTCATTTACCCGTGGAAAAATCTTAGGGGCTAAAGGATATTTGGTTGGAAGTTATGACGCGAAAATGTGCCCATTTGGTCGCCCAATATTAATTTTACACCGTACTCTCTGGGGCTTACAAATCACGTTTTTAGCTCTACACGCAAAACGGATTGAAAATGTCGGCGCGAAACTTGACCAGATGGGGTTTTTGGGGAAGGTTAATCTTTCAAGATGAAAACTCATATCCTTAAATCGGGCCATCCCCTTTAACTAATTAGTTCCAAGTGAAACACACTTTACGTTACCCACCAAACTACATTCAGGAACCAGTATTTTTGCTAGCAATGTGCATGCTATTAAGTTCTTGTTTCAAAATGGTCAGTTTCATCACTGTGCCTTTCTATCACAAGAAGCAAAAATCACATGACACATAGGTCATTTGAAGGTCAGTCATTGAGGTGGGTGACCTCCAATTTATTTATGATTTTGTATAAGAAGAAAGTTCATATTTTTCTTACATTGAATCACAGTGACATAAGGGAAGGAAATGTTTCCTTTGATATTTAAATGCTTATGTGCCGACCACATTTGTTTTTAAATATAAACACACTCCGATCGGTATCGGTACGAGAATCAGTCAGCATCGGTATCGGAAAATCTCACTTTATAATGGCATATCTAGTCTAGTCAAGATTCAATGGACTGAAACATACAAAGTTACAGAATTCCAAGAGGTGTTTTATTCTCCAGTGGCATCTCTTTGAGTAGGAGGTGTGATTTTTTACATACTCGATGCCAGAATTGTAAGAGTTATTTACTTTGCGCCGAGCGTGACGTGCATCCAAACCGGAAGTGAATGACGATGGCTTGTTGGCCTCCCACATTGGTCAATCACGCATGAGGCTACCTAGTCTCCGCCCCTTTGATGCAGATATTGCAGCGCGTGTGCCGACCTCTGACAATTCTGACAGCAACCTTAGTTAATATGAACACCTGGAAAGTAAAGAGTTCACCATTTGTCGTAACTCCACACCCTTCTACCAATCGATTGATGGCCGTGCATGCTGTGGGCATTCAAGCACTAGTACATAGACAATTCTGCCGTTCAAAAACACAGTACAATGTATAAACATTACCCACAGATCGAAATCTGTGGTGAGGGATAATAAACCCATACACAGAGGACAATAGGGAAAATGGTCATTGATTCCAGCGTGTTTCCTTTTTTATTTCAAAATGTTATGTGTCTGTAAAAACCTTTTCACAATTAGTTATTCATTCGTAATTATGCCCCACATGCTGTTATGGTTAAAACATGTCCTGAAACTAATTTTTATTTCATAATACGTTTGCTGTGTAAAACTGCGATACCCGAGTGCGCACGAGTAGACATATTCGATTGCGTGTGCCAAAGCAGAAAAGGCCTTTACATTTTGCTACATGAAAAATTCGGACGATTTTTCCGAATTTCACAAAAATTTGGGTGTACGTCCTAAGATAGGATGGCAGAGCGACAAACGAAGGTTCATCGAACCTAACATGATGGGGGGATAAATCCCAGAAGAAGGTAAAACGACCAAAAAAGAGCGAGATCGGAAACCGTACCCGAAGCAAGTGGAAACTCCACAAGGCACGTACCGGAAGCAAGGCACAGCCCCCTGGCGAAACTGGCCCGAAAACTTCGACGAAAACTCTGCTCACCGGGCAAGGGCACAAGAGAGGAACCCGCACACGGTATGAACCGGGGGGAATAACCAGGAAATTCTAGTGGTCGCTTGCATATCGGGCGACATGACGGTTTTGGATGGCAAAAACGAATAGTATGGATGGAAGGGATTCTTGAAGCTCAATCGGCGCAGAATCGCCATTTTCAGGAAACATTTGTTGATCTGATGCAACGCGATGGGTGGTGTGAATCGCCGATGAGGCCGATTTTTTTGAAGATGCATTCCACTGATATGCACTAAAAATGTTTTTGGGATTTGCACCCTAGTATCCCTATCTCGGAAACTAGCGAGGCTGACGCTGCTGTAGCAGCTGAAGTTAGTGGATAATCCTGCCGAAGTAAGGCACGAACGCAAATGACTTAGCAGCACCGGCTTGTGCCCAGCTGTGTTGGAATATGGGATTTGCTTGACAGATTTGCTGCACCTACTGACATGAGTTCACCCATTGACGTGACTATGGCTAGTAGCTTTGGAAATACCCTTTGCATCTACAAATATGCAGAGGCAATAGCAGAGACTCTAAAGAATTACCCCCATGCCCACGCAATGCTTTTTTTTTGGGTGGAGCAATTGATTGTGCCAAAGGTAAACCCCCACAATTTGGGAATAAGCATTTCCTCTAAAGGCCAGCCGCTTCTCACGACTTCTGAAAGTTAGCGTGGTCCAGCGGCACCACTCACTTAAGGGGATTACAGGCATGGTGCAGACACAGCCAAGGAGTCGGATTGATACGACAGTGATAAGCAAACGCTTTGGCATTACTGGCAAATGCCAATTATGAGATGATGGTTCAGGAAGGAGCTTCTCATAACCGGAGATGTAACTCAAAATATTCTTACTTGTGTCGCCCCGCAGTAAAGCCAACAGAGATCTGTTAGGAGACTATTGGCAAACTGGTCAAGGACTGGATGAAGAAACACAAAGCGTCAGTCAGTGGATGCTTGAAGGTGAAAAAGTTCAATTTAGTGTTGGGAGGCAAAGATTCAACCTATGTTCCTACTCACCAGACTTGCCAGAACGCCAAGGCCGACTCGCCCCTTTTTTAGGATGAATCCCAAACCGCGGAGAAAACAGCTTATTTTGCCGCAGAGGCTGTACCACCCGCTCCCCAGCAGAGACGAGAAGAGTACAATGTGCCCAAAGCAAAACAAAGTCTCAGACTCAAGGCTAACAAGTAGAAACTTCACCGCCGTGAAGATTGTCCTACCCCAGAGGAGGTAGGTAAGTCAAATTTACAAAATCTTCATCTGAATATAATCAATCAAGCAATCTGTCATTGGAGGCGAAGGACACTGAAAATCATATAGCCATGAGTGGAGGGCATTAAACTCTGACCCCTTTTATTTGAATGCCTACACGGACTATAATATTGAATTTCAGGATGACTAGGCCAGTGGCCCGGTGTCTACCTTCTCAGTCACCACAGATAATACCTATGCCATATAGACTAATTATAATGGAATGCAGGCAGTAGACATTAGAACAAATAAATTTACTATCAAAAGGCGTGATTGTTCATCACATCGAGAAAGGGCAATAGTGTGCTAAACATCTTCGCTAGGCCGAAGAAAGATGGAAGCTTAGAGTTATTCTTGACCTATCGAGCCTAAATGCATATTGTTGCATTCTAAAAACATTTTTTAAAGGATTACATTGCTAATGCATTAACAAGTACTGGCCCATGGTGACAGTGGCGTAAACAGAGGGGGGCAGGGGCGAAGAGCCCCCCAAACAAAACCTTGGCCACCCCCCTCTTCGCCCCCACCCATGGAAACTGCCATTTTTTGTACACATCTATGGAGAAGGACCCAAATTTGCCCCCTCAAAAAAAGTCTTGGCACGCCTTCAGCCCCCCCCCCCCATTTGTAAAGTCTGGTTACGCCACTGCCTGGTGGACTTGATGGCTTTCAGTCAGAATCTAAAAGATGCAGATATTATTCTGTTCCAATTATGAAATCTCATTAAAAGTACTTGAAATTCTTATGAGAAAGGCATGCTGTACAAGTTTATTGCATTACCAAATGGCTTAAGTTCTGGGCACAGGTTGTCAACCCCTTTGTCTTTCTTCAGAGGTAAAGGTCATACTTCTGGACAATAGTCGATGGACTTGATTTGCAGAAATTCTACAAAGAAAGACAAAATCAGAAAGATTACCTGCAAGTACGTGGGGAAAATTAGGATTTCATAGTGCATCCGATTAAATCGTATGTGAAACAAGGGCAGGAAGCACATTTCTTGGATTTTGTTATCCAACACTATAAATATGACGGTTACTTTACCTGATGAGAAAAAACAAGAAATTTGTTTAAAAGGATGCTCAAACACAATAGCCATGGGTACAAGCACCATGATTAGAAAATGTTGACAGTTGTGATAGGAAAAATTGTAGCAGCATTCCCAGCTGTTGAATATGCCACAAACTACATTATAGAGGTCTATGAAAAGACAAAAATGAAAGCATTGAAATTAAATTAAAGGCATTATGAGGCATACAGTGGATTTCGTTGAGGCAAATAGGCCTTGTATGGGGGATTGAATAATGTACAAAAAAGCCAAAAAAAATGGTCAGAGGCACCCCAGACATAATTCTGAATTGGATGCACCATAAGCTGGTTGGGGTTGGCAACCATAGAATCAATCACAAGGGTGGTAGGTGGAAGAATGAAAGTGAACTTAAAATTGCAGGAAGGCAATGGGATAAAATTATACTTGAGCTGTTGCCGCATTTTTGCTATAAATACTACGGCAAGATCAGACAAATATTCACGTACTGCACAGGTTGTATAATACAACTGCAGTTGCTTATATTCAGAATAGGGGTGGTACCAAGTCACAACATGCAATTCTTGGCAAGGCTTTTGGGAATGGTGCATTTCCAGACATATTTGGGGGTAACGCTGCACATTTGCCGGGCGTTTTAAATGTTCTGGCAACAGACCGACAATCACGGCATTTTAAAGAAAAACAGAATGGATGCCTGGAACAAAAATATTTAGGAAAATAAAAAAGCCTTTGGTATGCCAAATATAGACTTATTTGCATCCAGGCTCAATGCAACCAATTTTACCCCCCCCCCCCCCCCCCCCCCCCCCCCCAGGTTATGTATCCTTGGAAACCTGATCCAGATGCGAGTGAAATGCTGTTGATTGCATTACACTAGAATTGGTCAAGAACATTTTTTTCTATGCATTCCCAACATTTTGCATGATGGGCGTTGTTGCAAACAGATGGCATCGGAGAAAAGGGGCAAAGCAGATGGAATGTTAGTAGTGCCAAAATGGCACCCTCATCTGGTTACCCAAAAATTGCGGAAACAATGACTACAGGGTAGTGCCTGACAGTGGCAGTGTGATCATTTTATCTTCGCCAGTGTCAGAAATTCCTCACCCACTAAAATTCCCTGGATGTAATTGTTGGCAGATCAGGGAAGCCTTCCAGATAGACGGATCTAGTGTCCAAAACAACAGCAGACATCATCTTAAGTTCTTGGCGAATTTCCACTAGGAAGCAGTATGCAGTAGATATCAAGAAGTGGACGCCAAGTTATGCACAGATAATAAGTTACGCCACTCCAAGTCATGTTCCAACAATTTTTAATTTTTTGTAACTTAATTTATAAATAATACTCATAGTTTCCAGCCCACCCTCCCCCCCCCCCCCTTGCCAGTAAATACTGCCGTTGTGCCTGTTAGCTTGCCTCCTTGTTTTGAACAGTGGACACACTGTGGGTACCCACCCGCGAAGAAGAGATTTGTAAAAGGGCGGGGATTTGTTTTGCACCCATCCGCGCCTCGCTATAAAGAAATATGGGATGTGCGTTTAGTTATTAATTATCTTCGAAGTTGGTCCCCCATAAACTTCTCTTGAAACTTAGAGATTTAACATTGAAACTGTGTATGTTATATATGCCTTGTTGTCTGCTCAGAGAAGTCAGACGCTCCACTTACTTAGGAATAAGATAATATGAAGGTTAAAGAACAATGACAATTGTTTTGGGTTGCAGACTAGTAAAGCAAAGCAAGCAAGGTAAATACTGGCTTCAAACCCCCTATGAATCTGAAGCTTACCCGCCAGATAGGCGGACTAGTGTATGCAGGGTTAAACATACCTTCTGTGTACCAAAAATTCCGAGAAGGGAACTTGATATAAGCAATTATTCATAAGTTACAGAAAAACACTATGCAGCAGTGTCCACGCTTATATCACGCTGGTTGCGTTCTGTGTTGGACGCAGCAGGTATAGATATTAGGGTATTCAAAGGAACATTCTACACGGTACGGCGGCCGCATTATAAGCGCTCTAATTAACAAAGCACCATTTCCAGATATTTAGCAAAATGAGGGGGTGGGCGAGAGAAAAAACATTCACAAATTACAAGGGAAAGCCCATTTGCAGCCGCAAAAACAAATTTGCAAACCGCAGTTCTACAAAAATACTCATACAGGACTACATACAGAGGACTATACAGAGACTCATACAATTATCACTCATGTGAAAGAAATACGTAAGAGTTAATGCAAACAGACATGGAGCGCTACATTACCATGTGGACTCTAGAAATGCTATAATAAGTAGTGCGAGTTGACTTGTGTTTAGAGAAATGTTTAAAATTGAAGCTAGTTTAAAAGAGCTCAAAAGATTGATCAATTCTGCAGGAGTCATGTTAAAAATCCCTTGGGAAAGAAAATTAAAACAGTTGAGTTTTACGATATTTTATTTGTAAAAATTGCACACTGAACATCAGGACATTTGTGTTTGGGGTGGATCATAAAGATTACAACATGACCTGTCCCTATCTTGAAAGTTAATTCTGTTTATGGTTTTCAAAGTGCAATTCCCACTTGGAGCAAAAATGTTGAAATGTTTTGAGGAATTTTTATATACCATTATAAAAAAATGCAACTTCACAAACACAAATATAGGTAAAAAAGGTGACCATGTAAAAGAGCATGGGTTTCTCAGAGCTATTAGTGTTAAAGCGGAACACACGCCACATCTGATCAGATTATACTAGTTAAAATGTTGCTCATGTAACATTGAACACCCAATTGTGTGTGATGCTGAAAGAAACGTTATAAAAAAAAATGTGTTGGAACAATTTATAGGATCTGCGCCCCAGATGAGGCTGTTTAAGTCTAAGTTTACAGCGAAGATTATAAAATAATAAAATAGAAAGATTAACCGAGCAATTACTGTTCGAAAGTCTTGATCGTAATTTTAATGAATAATGGTGAGTGAGATGTAAACTGCCCTCCTCACCCTGCCCATAGCAAGATTCAAACTCTAAATTAAGGTAATGTCTCTCGTTTATAATTCTTAATTGCGTATCAGAAATGATGGGTTCATTCTTGCGCCCTCACATCCTGTTTTAAAAAAATGACTATGCATGCGCACTCGGGTATCTCAGTTTACATCTCCCACCATTATTCATAAAATAAGGATCAAAAACTTCGAACAGTTAAGTTCTCGTTTAATCCTATTTCTCACTTACATACTAATTAAGATTTCAATCACCATAATCTGCAATTTTCCATGAAGTCTTCGAAAATAATACGTGCACCCGGGTAAATGTTGTCAAAAATTCATGTGTATAAAACATGCAAGTGCGTATAAGGTCATGTTCAACCTACTTTTAACACAAGGGGGACTAATCCAGTTTTCGTCATCACAATCCCAAAATTCACCATGTTCCGTAACCAACATACGGATAGAACTTCGCACATTACAGGTTTGGCGAGGTGATAATTCCAGGGTATCTCGGGATGGTATACTCGCGGGAAGGCAGTGAACCTGATGTAAATCAATGACAATAACTATTATTAACAATCAGTTTTAAATTGAAAAATAATAAAATATGAATGGTATTGGTATATTAACCATTTGCAAATTTCACGTGACTTTCTGATGGTTAAATCATTATTTCAACCAATTTGATGAAGTTTAAGACGCGCATGATATCACAATAGCCAGGGAATGGGAAAATGTTAAAGGACTCCGGGTCATTTGTGTTAAAGCGTTGTTTTTAACAAAAAATATGAGTAGCGGTGTGGAGTGAAACGATCCGGTTTCGTATTTTTTTCAAATTAAGAACTTTATATTTTTGAAATCTTCGTGACGTTTGGAAGTTAAAATTTGTTGTCTATGTGATTTTGTAATAAAGGACACTATTTTGAAGAAGGGAAACAATTCCATCAACCAGGTTAAAATCAGGTATTGTAATTTGTGTTGTAACACGTACGCTACAAGCGCAATTAATGCAATTACCGTTCGTCTGTCAGTGGGTTATATCACAATGAACAGATTCGATCTGTGTATAAAAACATCAGTTCCCAAGAAAAATGCACGTTATTGTTCTAAAATCAATTTTCTTAGCACACTGTATATGGTCGTCATTACAAGAATGAACAGTATCATGGGTATATGCTTGGCTCCATGATATCAGTCTGAATAAGAGGGATTTCTTACATGTATATAATGTGGTATATGATATGGAAAAATCCTAACCATGGTCATGTAAAAATTATCGGCATCAGTAAACAGCCCGATCGGTTTATGAAAATAACGGCATCGCCCCGATACCTATAAAGGGTAGATCAGACATAAAACATGCAGTTCTAGGACCAATTCATTCACATTTTTGATTCTAATCGAATGGGCTGGAGTAATTTAACTCAAAAATTTTTAAGCGGTGTTTTTGAACACATGCTCCCTGTGTATGGAATTATGAAATACTTAGGACCATGATCCGTTCATCAACCTGTAAACTTTTTGAATGTTATTAAATTGAAGTATTGCATTATTTTTTAACAAGGGTCAGAGTCCTGCAGCTGGGTGTCTTATTGCTCTCTGTTTGCGAATCAGAAGGATGGCTACATGCAAAATACATCATAGGAACTTAATGAAGTCATATTTAAGTTTAGTATAGTGGAAAGTATATCAGAACCAGAGGAACACCTCATACCCTTGATGTATAGTGTTCTTCGCACACAATTGCACTTCTTCCAATACAATTTTTGCAATGGTTTGTGACATGAATTTTTATGTGACCAACAGTGAACAGAACTCAGCCCCAATCTTCAATTAAATACTTTGTGTCCCGAATAAATTATGTGACAAACCAGTGCAAAAAATTGTTATTGGAAGAAATGCAATTGTGGGAGAACCCTACACCTCCCTCTTATGCCATCGTTGATAGAGTGTGAGCTTAAAATTTGAGTAAGTAACGTACGAAACTCCCAACAGGATCGTGGGTTGGTACTAATATTGTGGTAATATTAGGGTCCAAAACTGGAGCAAGTGGATTTGAGTCTTATTAGTGATAATAATTTAAACTAACAAATGTGGTAAGTAGTACCACACAAAGTTGTACTTGTAATATATGCCAATACTTTGATGTATGTAGTTGTAGGCAAGATATTCTTTTATAGACGGGGTGTCCAACCTTTTGAAGCAGGGCTGCTTGGATAAACATAAATCTTTGCGGCCGCAAAAACACAAGTATCGGGGCTCTTAAGTTTGGTTTATGACGTGCCTACATAAGTATGGAAGTAGGGCCCATTTATATATTACCAAATATGTTGCCAACATAAAAAAAAAGCGACCCAATACCAGAGAGGCAGATTTGGGTCAATCCAATTAACACCAAATTTGGCCATTTTGTTGACCTTTTTAGAAATTTGGAAAAATTTGGCTTCATTTTTAGGGAATTGGACTAATTTCCCCACAATATTTAGAAAAATTTTGGTTTCAGACTTGAGGAATTGGAACATATTTTCAACAATGTGTAAAGTTGGTGTCCAGATTGAGAAAATTGAAACTAATTCAAGTGACATCTTTTTTTTAAATCTATAAGACTTTTATGTATCTAATTGTTCTGGGAAGTACCTCGCGGGGCCGCATGAGAGCTCTCAGCGGGCCGCCAAATGGCCCGCGGGCCGCAGGTTGGACACCCGGTTTTATAGGGATGGGTCATGCCATGTTTTCAAAGGGCTCTCGTATCTCCACTCATATTATTTGGAAACCTATCCCAAGTAAATCTTAAAGGGAACACCAAAATGTATTTTCTTAATTTGGGCTAAGTTTGGGGGAAAAATTTGCACACCAAATAATGTTCAAATAAGGGTACAATTTGGCAGAACAATGAAGACTTGTGTGAACTGATAGGTCCAGGTCCTTGTCAGATATTGATAGGTCCACGGTCCTGGTAGATTTGATAGGTCCAGGTCACTGTCAGATATGATAGGTCCAGGTCCTTGTCAGATATTGATCGGTCCAGGTCCTTGTCAGATATTGATAGGTCAGGGTCTTGGTCAGATATTCGGACCCACAGTAGGTGTTTGATCGAAAACATAAGTAGTGGTCTTATGAAGCTTTTAAACTGCAAGGATATTGCTGCACGGATTGGCTACAGCAAGGTATGGTTGAACCAATTGGCTACAGGCAGCCGAAAAACAACGCTGTTAGGTAGATATATACAATGTTAACTCTTCCCTGCTCATTTGTTTTTGTTGATTACTAATGGAGTCGTGCCTCGATAATGATAATACCAATATGCAGAGGTGGTGGGCCAATAGGCATACAGAAAGGGCTCTACAATTAGGTAAATACTGCCACTGAATGAAAAGATATACTTGCTTTGGTATAGTTAGATGCCCTGGTCAAAATAAGTACAAATTAAGTACTGGTAACTATACAGTAATTTTTGAACAGTTGTACTTATTTGGACACAAAACACTAGTATACTTTAAAAAAAAGTACCCAAAAATAAAGTTATAATGAAAAGTACAAAGATTAAGTATTACTTATTAAAAGTATAATATAGAAAGTCTACTTATTAAGGTATTAATTAAGTATACTTATTAAAAGCATACTAAAGTATACTTATCAAAAAGTTTACTAAAAGTAACTTATTAAAATTTTCTAAAAGTTATATTAGTAATAATATACTTAGGAAAAGTAACTTGGTTAAAAGTATAGTCATTCGGGTTTTGTTGCAGCACCCCCCCCCCCCGTAAACCTTGTGATATTAGCAATATAGCTTATGCATGCAGGATCAAGAGTGGCAAAAATAACGGGCAAGAAAATTAAGCAATGGTTTTGTTATTCTTAACACTATCACTTCTGGCAAAGTTACTTTATAGAGCTAATACCTGGGCAATAAAACATATCCTAACATGGACTTAACTAATTTGTGTTGTCAGTTACACATGAAAAATATAGATATTTTTGAGATATAATGTAGACTCGCAAGAAACAAAATTTGCTTCAACAACATAGCAAACAGATACCTTATACTAATAAACTATGTGTAGCACAATTGTTTTACAAGAATGTGGGTAATGAACGTGTAAATTTGACAGAGACTGCATTGCAAAAGGCATTTGTGTGAAAAATCCAGCCAGGAACATAATTGCCATTTGGGTGACACTAGAGCACGGCTGAATACCGACTGAATGTTTCTTCTATGTATACTGTACAATACTTAATCATCTTAAGACAACTATCAGTGATTTGCTAAATCAGCAAATCGAAAAAATCAAAAATCAGATTTAGCATGTGCGAACAAGTACAGGTCGCCTAACATACCCTGTCAAATGATAAGACCAGAAGCAACCTAATAGGACATAATAGAGATTTTAGTCATACTGTCCGACGGCCACTTACTACAACACGTAAGTGAATGGAGATCGTATCTGAACACTCTACTTGCCGTTTTTCTCGTTCATTCTTTTCTTTTTCAATTCTACAGCTGGAAATGAACTTATGAGAATTCTACAGACTTATTCTTCACTTTGAAGCTATTCCGCAAATTTCAAATATTTTTTCAAATCACTGACTAGTGTCTTTAATGGATATATGAAAGAATACAATGACTATACGTTTTCCCAAAATGAATAAACCACTAATACTATACTTCAACTATTCCAAGAATTCGCAGCTTGCAGGTATAATCCACTTGTGATATTAAGCTTAAATGTAATTACAAGATTTACCTCCTAGCACACATAGGCCTATGTATTTGGTATCAACCATCAAATAACCTGCAGTGTTCACCTCTCTGCCTTGAATGCATGTGATGATGACTTATCTCATGAAATACAACATAGAACTTCTTCATCCTGTGCACTGAGTAGAGGGTGCGTCATGTTACTGTAACTAACCATTTTTGGTTGTATTTGAAATGTGGCAGTTGGAAAATCACATGACTGACCTTGTACTGCAAAACAATTGCTGATTGGTGTGTGATATGCTGAACCCACAAAAAGTACAATTTACGTACCCTGGCAGTTAAAAATAAGTACAATTTAGTAACATTTGGAGTTGGTGACTTATGGACCTGTCCGTGGATGTGTCAAAAACTCTTAAGTCCAAGAAAAGTATAAATTAAGTATCACCTATGGCTCTGAAAAACAACTAAGTCCACAAAAAGTACAAAAAATACGAAAAAAGACAAAATAAGTACATCTGAGTACAATAATAACAACACAGTACGAGTCTGTGCAGTTATGAAAAGTATAAAATAAGTATACAAAAGGTACAATATAAGTATATGGTATTTTTAAATACAAATAAGTACCTTAAAGTATACTTATTATTGTACTTTTTGCCTTAAAAATGACACATAAGATACAAAAAAGTATACACAAAAGTATACTTTTTTCGTACTTATTTTTGTCCAGGGTAGTATAATTATCTTTTTTGATCTTTGACATATGAATATAGTTAAGATAGAGTAGATGAAAAAATATAACACACCATTTGTACCGTGCATAGCTACAGATAAGACCTTAGCAAATTCACTAATTCCACTTTGTTCACCGTTTTAAAATTAGCTTTTACATATGTGGCAAGTGAGTGAGTGGAAGTGAGTATTCAATGTAGACACCTCACACAGTTGTGTCATATTGTGTCATTCGATAAAGTACAAACATCTTAACAAGACAAAAAAACTTTAAAACCATTAAACTACACTTCTAGATTCTAATTACAACACATTTACAAAAGACAGTTAAAATGTTTAACAAATCACCCTCCAGGGAATTTTCTATCAAATCGGACATTATCATTTTTAATGATCCCACGTATTTGCCACTTGTTTCGGATGTAGCTAATGGCTATAACAGAACCTTTAATTCCTGAAAAAGGGATCTCAATGTTATGTTCATATTACAGGGCTTTTCTTTTTGCCAAGTGAATATACCAATTTTGGCCGTATTAATTTGCAGTTATAACATTTTATGTTGACATTTACGATGTTCAGGTATTTGGGGGTTCAGTGTTGATGAAGCTGTTGCATTGGCTTAGTGACCAGGCAGTTCATCATCATTCCCAGAAATCCTTGCAAGATGCAGCAAGGACCGACATGATCAAAGTGCTCAAAATTCCAATATTTGTGTAATTTATCCACAATCTGTAAAAATCTTTGGAACACCTACGAGGTTGACAATCAGAAAGACGTAACTCAGCACTGTAAAGAAATAGTAAAAATTCTTTAATTCTGCTGTTCATAATTAAAAATGTGTTCTTTGTTGATAAAGTTTATATAATGTTTGTTGACATGCATTACCATTTACTTTCTGAAGATGTTTACATTTTGAGTAATGAATAGATTTGCTTAGTATAGAAAATATTCCATCACATTGCTCAAAAGCAGTATTACAGGCATACTTTAAAGAATTCTTTAATATTTCTTTCAGTGCTGAGTTACGTCCTTCCTGATTTTTTCAACCTGACTAGCTTTCCTTTTTCGTTATTCTTCCCAACCCCGACTTTTCAATTGGTCATGAGTCATTTTCAAGCCAGGAGTCAAACACAGCCTGCAGACACACTTAACTTCACACCTCATTCCCCTCTTTGAATCAATTTTGAGGGTTGACATATAGGCCAAGTTTGCAACATGGGGCTTGCTTTTTCTCCAAATGTTTGTTGGCCACAAAAAAGTCAACAATTTGCCATAAGCTCTCTTTTCTGTAACAGTGATTATCATGCTTCCCACAATGACACTGTCTTATCATAAGTTGGCCCCGAGTTTGCTCCCCTTGCAGGTCTGGCTTGACCTTGGTGATTTGGTCAAAATTCATCAATCTGTATATTTCACAATGATCGGAATCTCATGCAGTGTCAATAGACCTAATTAGGAATTCCCACCTATTTAGCTCTATTCACTGCCTTGCTTGACTTGAGACCGAGGGTCCCGGATTCGATGTCAGCGGGTACTTGAGAAATAAGTCTCTTATGTATAGCCGCGGTGAGAAGTAGATTCGGTTTTGACGTAGAGTCCATGACAATAACTTTTTTTTTTCTGTTGAAGCTATTCTAACTTTCTTGCTGGTTATAATGTAGGCTTTAAGCAAACACTACAATAATGCCATTCAGTGCCCCATGGGTGCTCCCCTAGATAGTCACTGGAGTCGGAGTATAAAGGTTAAAAAAAAGTCATCATATCCTATCACCTGAAGCACCTAACCACCTATGTCATTCTATGTCTGGGGCTGGGGTGGGGTCTCTGGTCTGCAGCCACAATTCGGCCAGAGCCTCTGTCCCTGATCCAATCTTCTCTCCACTCCTTCCAAGCTCCCGTAATTCACTTGGGTTTTTGCATCAAGGACTCCCGTTGCAGGCATTTTTTTAAAGAGATTTTAAGTAACAATGTAGAAATGAATCCAGTACAGTTTTGTGAACATCTATACAAAACGATAATGACAAGAAATTTGCATGCAGCGGCTGTACATGTTCAATTCACATGAAGGAAAGCTGGACTTGCCTGCACCCCCTCCTTCAGATCAATTAAGACGTGCTGCTCAATCTTGACAGCAATCATGCAAATTCATACATGTCATTATTTTCTTGTCTTCTCGATATAGTCCCTTTCGCTCAAGTTCAACATCTAATTACAAACCAAAGGCTATCTAGGTCAAGTTATGTGAAACTCATGTATTCTTAACCCTATGCGTGTACTAATTACTTGGAGACCTCTTTATACTAGGTGCACAGCAACTGGGATAAAGGGTTTCCTCAAGCACGACATCGTATCTCTTATCTTTCTGGCCTGCTTGTTCAAGATCACATCCCGTCGCAATTGCTTGGTGACATTTTAGCACACAGACTTGCGTTTAAGTTAAGCGAACAGAGGCTTATAGCAAATTAACACATTTTTTTGAAGAGCGCCCCCCAATTTTTCAAAAAAAAAGTTTTTTTGAGATTTTTACATGGTTTGATTGGTATTGGCTAGTAAACTATACCTGTGAAATGGTTACTCGAAATGTCTGTGCTTCACAAAACAAGGAATTTTTGTAATTAGAATATTATTATCAGGGATCCCAGATAATAATTCAACGGCTGCTGGAAACGCCATTCCAATGTGGAAATAGCCGGGGAATAGCGCGATGTACGTGACGCTGATCCATATAGTTGGTTTTTATGGTTCAGGTAAGTGAAGTTAGAGGTTATCTTCATCCGAGGTGGCACTATTTCATCATGGACGACCATAAACATAGCATTTCAGCTCTGCGTTAAGGTCCAATCTGGGATCCTAATGCTAATTAGACAAATCGCTTATTTTATGATAACACCAAGGCCATTCTTAGAAATTCTCGTTCGCCAGTATGTTTCCTTGACACTTAACCAATGTCAGCTTGTGCCAATAATCAACTTTTAGAAATGGGGTGCTCTTAAACAAATGTCCTTAGCTTTTAAATCCTTGCAATTATGTTTAGGGTTAATTTTGGTCCCCGCCCTTAATGTGGCGAATGGGGACGTATAGAAATGGCTCCCCGTCGTGTATGCGTGTGTGGGTGTGTTGGTCCCACGCGATATCTTTGGAACTAAGTCAAATGTGGGTGTCCCTCTATTCGCAACATAGAATTATCTCGATACGCGCTGGGTGGGACTCCGACGTGGGTCAGTTGTTCAATGGGTCAAGGAGGTCAAGATGAGGGTCAAAAATGGTGGTAAAAATATGGTTAAATTGCTATCGAACCTTGTCAACAAACGATATCTTTAAATCTAAGCAAGTATGGGGTCCATCTGTTGCACCATATATGTCGCTTTGTAGGCGGCGGATTAGTTCGGAGATGGGTCAAATGGCCATTGGTCAAAGGTCAAATGTTGGTCAAAATTTACTTAAACCTTATATCAAGTGTGGTAGGATGATGACACTTGGTGGGTGGTCTCAACCATTTTCGGTGCCGAAATTTTGGAAGGTCATTTCAGTCATGTTTATGCGATTTT
Source organism: Ophioderma brevispina (assembly GCA_023653785.1). Taxonomy (NCBI): domain Eukaryota; kingdom Metazoa; phylum Echinodermata; class Ophiuroidea; order Amphilepidida; family Ophiodermatidae; genus Ophioderma; species Ophioderma brevispina. The sequence goes on from JAMKCH010083023.1 coordinate 30,144, forward strand.
TTTTCAAGTCATTTTAATCTAATTTTTGTTCAAGGTCATTTCTGGGTCATCTGGGTCATCTGAGGGTCAAGTTCACTGCAAATGGGTTGTTAGGTCATGAAACCTGATGGGTGTGTCACAATTCATTGTTGAAAATTTGAATGTGCATTTCAAAGGTCATTGAGTCATTCAAGGTCAAATCCTCTAAACTGTGTAGGATGATGAAACGTGGGTGGGTGCCGTATCAATATTCAAGTGCCGAAACATTTTATGAAAGGTCTTTCAAGGAGGTCTGCGGGGTCATTCAGGTCAATCACTATCCTATGGTTATATGTCATGAAACCTGGTGGGTGCAGTCACCATTTATGGCATTTTTTCAAAGGTCATTCTGTTCATTGGGGGGTCATCTTAGGTCAATTCACTGCAATGATGAATATGGTCATGAAACTTTGATGGGGGTGGTCACAATTCAGTGCTGAAAATTTTGCAGGTCTTTTCAAGATCATGTGGGGCCATCCACGGTCAAACCATTACAAATGGTTTAGTGGCATGGAACTTGGTGGGTTGTAAGTTCAACATTGATAACCAAATTTTTCCAGGTCATCTTGGGCCATCCAAGGTAGTTAGGTCCTCACAATCGCCCTTTTATCTTTAAGTTATGTTACTTTTTCTCCTCTTACTACCACGACGAGCGGGGGACCTTTGATTTTTCGACGACCGCCTTGTGAATTTGACCCAAGCTTAGGAATTGTCCATACTGAAACCTGAACATGCATTGAATGCCATTTGCTACTATTTGAATAATCTTTGTAATGTACACTCTTTTTCCCAGACCATGCAATGGCATTTGACGAAAAGATGATGCGTGCGAGTCCATTCAGCGGTCTACCAAAATAATCGATAGAAGATTACAACACTTTGTCAACTGGTATCCAATAATGAGAACTCAAGACACATTGGCAATATTGCAAAATTTGAAGCAACGGAAAAGTACTGAGACCTGTCTTCAGCTGCAGAGAATTTCCATGTTATTCTGAATCTCTAATTCGGTACCATTTGCATTTTATCTAACGGTTTAATCAGGAAGGTGCTTTCCTGAAAATTACAACTTGCAAATAATTTTTTAATGGTAAAGTAAAATTACAGCTAAGAGTTTTGTATGTCAACACTTTAAGAAAGTAAAGCCGGAGTGCCAATGATGCAATGACTCGTACAGCAAGCATATCTTAATTACCACTTGAATGGCAAGATTAAATTTGCCATGCATATCTAACACACCCAGGGGGGCACTCAAGTATGATGATGTACACATGCGAGACCAAAAAAATGTGTGAAAAGGGTTTTTTTTAGTGTCGGGCGCGTACGCGTGTGACACGGTTAGGGTATCAAAAACGCTGATTTTCATGAAAAAGGATAGTTTTTAAATTTGGCTCAAACGTGTTTAGGGTACATTTATTGTATTGTGTTTGTACCTACTGTCGCTCCTATTCCGAAAAATTACCTTCCCTGTAATATTTTTGTTGGTGATCTGAAACTTTTTTCACGTCCGTGAAGCACCAATGCCAGCTGAAAACACAAAGATCGAACCTCACATCACTCGCAGATTATCCGTGTCGCGAACGAGTGTTACGAACGAGTCGTCAGGATCGTCAATATAAGCGGTCACAATTTGCATTTGAGACTTGCGTGAGAATCGTGCATACAAACAGCTGACTTTGACAGCATCGAAGTTTGTAAAGTTGTTGGCGTGACAGATGCACGGGCATACGGGAGCAGCAGAATTGCGGAATACACCATTTCTTATAGCTTGCGATTTTGATCATTTCATTTAAATAGTATAAGTAGTTGGACCACATACAAATCATTTAGCAATAGACATTCCATGAAACTAAGCTGCAAAATTCTGCACCATTTACGTAGTCTAATCCATATTTTAATCCATCGTGGTGTTTCCCAATGGATTTGTATAGCTTGTTATTTGTATGGTTATACTTGGGATTGATGTGTTGAATTGGAAAGTGTCATGAACTTCATACCGGAGATAAAAATCGGCAGAAATCCCAAGAATGCTCTTTGAGTTAGACAACATAATGATCTTTTGTAACTTCAAAATCAAGCCTATTGTTGACATTCGTGCAAAACTTGTTAAGGGGGTTATATTTACACCATAACTTGTTTAGGGGTTCTAATTAAGACAAAACTTGTTAATGTTTAGGGGGTAAAATTTTGTGGGAAAGGGCACAACAAACTTGTTAAGGGTAATTTTGCACACAAAGAAAAACTCGTTTAGGAGATGCTTCGATAAAATTTGGTCACACATGTGTACAATGTCATATCTGAGAAATTTCGGTTCATCCTTCATGTAAGACTACATGGAATTAGCCTAGCATGAAATCTCCTATAAGAGGATCAAAGGATTACGAGGATTGTACAGCTTTATTCTGTAAAAGAGTTTACTCTAACTTATGAATATCTTACACCAAGGACACACCGAAATTTCTGATCGATTTCATTGATGAATTACCATGATTTTTTTTAAATATTGACTTCAATGCAACTCCATTCTCTTATCCTCAAATGCAGTGGCGTAACAGGGGGTCAGGTTACCACCCCAGAGAGCTTTGACTGGGAAGAAAAGCTTGAAAATCATGCTAAATCGGCACTTTTTGCTTGCTCACTGGGACATTTTTACCTCCAACCAAAACAATTCCCTCAAAACCACCTTCAACCCGGAAAATCTGTATCAAAAACCCCGGATCTAAACCGGGAATTTGCCACCTCAGACAAGTGACCCCTGTTACACCCCTGTTCAAATAATACAATGTACCACTTTAAGTTTGCTGAATGGCCACCAATTTTAGTGTAAAAACCACTGACCTCTACACATAGATAATGGGCTACCGCGCAGTTGAATAGTCGCCGAGTGTCACAACAGGAAGTTGCTTATTCTACCTTGGTAATATGGCAGGAAACATTGCATACACCTGCTGGTGCACATATTCCACACAGATGTTCTATTTTACAAAATTCCTTTAACTTTGCACTGCTCAAAGGTGTCTTTATCATGACCACATCAGAATTTAGTAATAAGCAGAGTTAATTATTTGTGTTTCGATTGGAATTGCTTATTCCAGCACATCCCGTGCACAGTAAAAATTCAATTTTTTTCCTTTAAAATATGCGAGTTTACATAAATCTCTCTGTAGATTGGGCACAGAGAACACGTAACATACACACCTTTGTCAAGATTACTTTGGCATTTTTTTCACTCTGAGCAGAGATAACACTTCCATGCTCCAATTAGTCAGATTTACTGTGCATTAGGCAAAAAAAATAAGTTTGTTTCTAGTAGGTAGTTCCAAAACCAAAAGGCGAAATGCACTTGTTTTTTTAAAAGGCTTTTCCCTTAGAAATGAATCAATATTTGACTCAAATTCAGTGGCGTAACAGGCGGGGGGCCTTTTTTTTTTTTTTTTTTTTGCCCCCCCCCCCCCCCCGACAACTTTGGCCGGGAAAAAATTTGCAAAAATCATGCTAAATCAGCCGTTTTTTAGCCCTCTGACCGGGAAAAATTGGCCTTTTCCCAAAATTGGGAAATTTGCCCAATTTGCCCGATACGCCACTGCTCAAATTATTAGTTTATAAAACAAAAAATATCGATTTCTGATCACTTAATATTTTTTTAAAAGAAATGCAAGTTTTTGCAGTAAATCAAATCAAAATGCTCATGGCCTACTGGAAACAAAACATTTTCTTTTGTAGGGGGTGTCAAACTACACCACATCCATGAGTCACGTGATTATACTATTCAATCTGTAGAAGTAGTAGTGATTTGAAGTGCAACATAATTTGAAGTATTTTGATCTTTGACCCCTAAACCATGGGTCAAGTGATGAGGTCATGATTGACTTTTATTAACCTCTCATCAAGTACTACAGGTGGGATAAAAGATTTCTATTGACCTGTTTTAAATTTTACACACAGTAAAGGTCAGTGACCTTAGTGACCTAGATGACCTTTGATCAAATTTCATTAAGTAACTTTGTGGGGGAATTCAAGCTGACCACATAATGAGTCAGTGCATTCTATGTAATTTGTGAAAGGAAAGTAAGTAGTGAGTTGAAGTGCAACGTAATTTGATCGTCTTCTCATGTATTTGACTCCCGCCTCTAAATCATTGTTTCATATGAAAAAAGTCCATAATTGACTTTTTGTAGTGTTGAATCAAAGGTCTACAAGAGACAGCATTAGTTTGGAGATTTGAGCTAATTATATATTTTTGGCAAGGTTAACGTTGTGTGGACATGTTACCCCATCGTGACCTTGACACCCATCGGATTCGGGTCAAACAGTTTCTGTGCACTGTACTTGTCCTTGTGACATTTTGGTCAATTTTTTATGGAATGGTTCCATGTCTGTGAAATTTAGCAGTTGACAGAAAGAAAGAACCATTTACAGAAGAGAATACAGACACAGGCGAGTTCCTTGACTGTGTAAGAAGAAAGAAAGAAGGAAAATACCGAGAAAAACAAGAAAGAAACCGTACAGAAGAAAAAAACACTCGTTTTTAAGGATTTAGAAATACACCAAAATATTCTCAGGGAACCAAAGGGCATAGACTCATTATTGGAAGTGTACGGCATTGGTGTTATGAAACAATTACCCTACATCACAATGTGTGGTCATGTGATGAAACAATCTTTGAATGAAAGTGAGTCCAGTGACACACACACAGGCAATTGCTAAAACACTGATGCCCCTTCAATTCAAATCTCCCATTCAACATTATATTGTCGATGGCATTACCTGAAAGCAGGTGTTCCCCGAGACTTGCTTTCTTGCAAATGGCTACTGTGTGAATGGGTTTGCTGTACTAATTGGAGAATCTCTTCTAAAGTCTGAACTGTATCATTGGGGGCCGGCAAGCAAGGGCAAGCTCAATCAATGTTGTAACAAATCTACAATGTGTATGGAATAACTTTAAATAAATTTAAAGCTAATTAAAGCCTGTAACTGTAAAGTGGTTGTTGTTTTCTGATTTTGAGAAACTGTGTGGCAGATATACATCTTATAGGCAAGAAGTCAGTATGTGGAGAAAAATTGTTTCATTGTATTATTGATTCATACGTGTGATCTTCTGATATCAAAAATCAAGAAGCCCCGGGACAAACATCAAATGTCAAAACATTAAATAGCTTTTGGAATAAAGTAATCATCACAAAGACCACGCGCGTCAGCTTAGTCTATTGGTTAGCAATGGGCAGGTAGGGTCCTATCAATGTCCTCAGTGGTATAACAAAAAACAATCAAACACTGCTTTCCTACCCTTATCAGGTGCCTGTTTTTTTTTGTTTTGTTTTTTCCTGGAGATTTTGTCCCTCAAATTTGGATTGAGATTGGTAATGGTTGGCAAAATTTAATCATGGCACGACACCAATATTGCCAATCATTAATATATAGCTAAAGCCATATAGCTAAAGACAATTGATGCTTTGACATAAATTCTTTGGATATGAACATATTTTATGTGACAATATTATACCCAGTGTGTCCCAAAACAGTGGAGTCATCATGGTGATAACCCATCAATTGGGATGGTTAGGGCATGCATAGTTTATTAATTCGGAGTCCAATCATTAGTTTTGCCAAAAGAAATATTCACGAAATTGGGTGTAAGATCAATGGGCATTAAAGATAAATCTGTGCACACTCCAAATGTGCCCTGTCCCAGTACTTTTAAAGCATGTTAATAATTGCAGAACACTTTAGGATACCAAACTTCACAAATTGTTACATTGGGATCTAGTAGAAGTTCAGTAAATGTCATAATGTCACAAATATTTGGTAGGAAATCTCCCATCTCCTAGCAAGGAGAATTTAAAAAAAAACACATGGCATATCTACCAGCTTTCAGCCACACGGACACTACGAAACCCCCCAGAGATAACGGGAATTAAAAAATCTGGACTGTGTCGATCCCTTTGCATTGTGATAAAACCCTATTGGGGAAACCTCTAGACACTTCGGTACTAGAACCCAAAGTACACAAAACCGAAGTTGATAAAGTACACTATACAGCCTTCGCCCTTTGCAGGGAAACCTAAGAAGTTGGGGTAACTTTTCATATAATAAGTCCCATTGATGCCAATGAGTAATTACAATTGATTCCGTCATGCGCTCTATGACGTTGTGCAGTAAGCACTCGACGGAATGAATGGCAATACCTCATTTGCATCAATGGACTTCTATATGAAACGTCTACACGATCATTGGGGGTGGCTGATCTAATCACGTTGATTGTTGGGAGGACGCCCAAATCAAAGATAGAGAACAGAACAGGACAAGATGTCAATTAAGGAGCCCAGCTGGGTCATCAGGAGGGGGCCAATACACTCAATAGAAATGCCTTGGGATCTTTCCTACCAATATTTGACCAAGTCCTAACACCCGCCATCACGGTCCATCTGAACCCGAAGACAACTCAGATGAAACTTTGTCACTAGTTTTGACAAGTGTTGCGTAGAGCACGAAATCACAGGTAATGTCATCAAAAATAGTGATTTGTACTGTTAATTGAGCTTTCATTATACAACCTAACTTTTTGCATTTGGCTATTCATGACAACATTGTTTTTGTTGGATAAGTAAAAACTTACTGTAACAAAGGAATATGATCTGAATTTACCTTTATGTTTAAACCATTGAATTACTCGGATGAAAACATTCAAAGGTATCCCATCTCCATTTTACCTTAATGAGCAACATTGAACTTATTTGCAGTAAGAAGAACATTGCAAGCTCATCAAGAATTTAATAGATTCCCAAACAACAGGGTACAAATATAAAAACAAAATAAGGAGTGAAATAAATATGTTAGTTTTGATTTATATTGTTTATTACATGGGTCTAACCAAATATATTCTCTGTGTTTTCAAAACTTGGGAGTTAGAATGCACTCATACAACAGAGGTTAAATTTGTTTTGGATGCATTCAAATGGTGTCTGGCATGCTCACTTCATTGATTGTGTCTTTGTCTGAAATTGTCCAAAAGGAAGGAAGAAGAAAATTGTTTATTTTTCTCAATTTTTGGATATATAATGGATTTTTGCGTTTTTTGAATTCATATTTGGGGACTAGAAGGTATTTTTTCTTTGTAACACACTGATACCATTGAACTGTGCCGTAAATAAAAAATTTGTAAGGAAATAGATTCCCTCAATCTTTTTGCAAGGCGAGCACGACGGTCTAGCTCCAGCAAGAGTTGGATTTGGGGGACTTTGTAAACTTTCTCCCTCGTCAACTTTTTGTCATTGTTTTTTTTCCTTCTTCCTTACTCGAAATGACCTCCACATTTCTTGATACACCTTGATTTAGCAGATACTCTTCTCTTTATTCCTTCATTTAGCCTTGGTACAAAACCTGTTTGAATGCTTAACTAGGGACCTTTCAGTAACCACTCTCCTCTTCAGTGATGCTAGCAGTTCAATTCAACGGCCACTATGTTTGAATTTCCAGCTCTTTCTTAACAGATACTGAAGTATTTCGTTTGCGTTTTGAAATGGTGGATTGATTTCTCTAGATTTCACTTTGACAACTTTTAATTCCTGACTTCTGAAGAGGTTTCCTTCACAAAACTCCCTTGCAGATGCTTTTCTTTTGTTCTTTAAGGCCTTCCTTGCCAGTTCAAATGTGTTTGACTCCACAAAGTCATCCGTCGCTGCTTCTACTTTTAACACACTTCTTTTAGCCTTCTTGTTGTTACTTGCATGAAATCTCTGCTAACTTGTGTGGGCGGGCCTTCCTCTCTAACCGTCCTTTCATGAGTAAAAAAAAAAAAAAACAAAACCTTCCTTATCACCACTCCAAGTTTTCATCCTTGACTGTCGCTTAAAAACCTTTTTTGTTGTTCACATTTCCTTTTTGTAAGGGTGTCGCGATTCCTTGAATAAGTGGTTGACAGACACTCAGGGCACTCAAACGTCATCCTTTTCAACTGATCTCCAAACACCTCTTTTAGTTGGATGACCAAGGGGCAAACGTATACTCCAATAGATCACACTGTTCTGAATTTCTTTCCATTAGGTTCCTTCTCCATGCCATCCCAACGCTGCTTGAAAGCACCACTGTTCTGCTATCTTTCATAGCCTGACTCTTTGTCAATTTGATCCAAGCTCCAAAGATGCATCTTGGTTCTGTATCAGACTTCATTTTTGATGATGTTTCCAAGGCCACACAATTTATTTTGACCATGATGAATAGCACAGTGTACACCCACTTAAAATGGCAGCCAGCCTGCTTTGGGTAATTCAAAGGTGTCACTAGAATGTCAACACCAGTAGCTTCACATGGCCCACTCCCCTTTTTTAAGCTTCCTCATAGAAGGAAGGCCAACGATCTTCACTTGAAGTGAGAATCATTAGTGGCTTGGCACTTGTTTGTCTTTAGATCCTTCCTTATGGTTCTTTATACTATTTCATGGATACTACCCACCTAAGAAATGTACTGAGCCACACATGAGTCTTCAGCTTCACTGTTTTCATGTGGCTTACGAGATAGCTCTACAACATCTGCTTTCCATACCCTGAACAGTAAGAAGACAGAACTTTCCGCATGCTGCTTTGTCAAAAGCAGTTGTTGTGCCAGTTATAGTATTTATAGATTTCCCTGTGAATTGTTGCGCTATTCCGCACCATTTTCGTAAAGAGGGACCTTCGGGCATTTTGGAATGACACTTGAAAGTTGTAATAAAGGTAGTAAGGATCCTCAGTATCAATCAGTACCACATGAACATGGAGTCTTGATAGGTGGAAGAAGTACCTTTAGTACCAGCAACAATTTTCAATTTCAGTACCTGCAATAAAGGAAAATGACATCAATTATGCAATACCTTCTAGACTGGCAGCCCAGAGCATTTTGGTCAAATGAGGTACCAATATCTGAACGCAGGAGCATTCATGGTATTACCTTACCTAACATATGCAGGTATGTACATGTCTACCTTGGGCAAAGAAAATGGTTATGACAGAAAGCACAATAATGGGTACCATCACCATAGCAAAAATTGAAGTTGGTAAATATTTATAAATTACTGAATCCACAAACTTGATATTTTAACATGTGACCAGGCATGTAGACATATACTGGAGATGATTTCATTGAGTTCTGAAACCTTTAATAAATTTTACCAGGAAATTCCTTCTAAATTTCCATCAAATTGGACGACAAAAAGATACCCAAAGTTAGGCATTCTAGAAATAAGTAGAATTTTTCAATATTTGCTTAATTGTATATTAGAAACATGCATTGTGAGGGTTTACATGCATGTATATTAAAAGAAAGGATTTCATTTTCTTTTGGCATGCCAATAAAAAGTTTGTGCTAATGTGATAGCAATCCATCAATGAAATACTCACTGTCACATTAGCAAATATTAATCAACTGTCTTCAAGCATGTTTAACTTTTTTTACTTGTCCCTCTGTTTTCTGAGAAATACTGTTTGCAATAAAATATTAAAAAGAAACATGATGCATCATCATTTTAGCAACAAAGAAAAATACTTTTCATTCTGTGCATTTACGTCACATTAGCAGTAAAAATGTCAAATACTATGTCACAATAGCACAGAAGTCTGTCAAATTATCATCACATTACCACAGTTCCATCAAAACAAAGTCACATTAGCAAAAGCTATGCCGCATTTTTGTCACATAACAGCCAAGTTTTATGCTATTTCAACTTAAAAAGAATGATAGGAGAGAATCATTTGGTTCGATGAATTTTAATTAAATCACATAAATAAATTTCAATTAAAAATTCCATCTTTTTTGCCATCTGGTAAGTTTTTGGTCCCATTATTGTGCTTTCTGTCATATGTGGAATCAGGGCTACTAGTGAACCCTTGCCAAAATATAGGGCTAATTATAGGGCAAATAAAACAAAAGTATAGGGGAAATATCCTGAAAATATAAGTGACCTGTAGTGTTAGTAAACTTTTGTCACCTACCCAGGGCCCCTGTTTAAATACCCTAGGGCCCCTGTTTGAATACCCTAGGGCCCCTGTTTAAATACCCCAGGGCCCCTTTGCAACTATAAGTCCACTTTATTGACCTACACAGAGTCCAAAGTCCTAACTGCCACAGTGTCCCATCTCAACTACACAAGATCCCCTTTTCATCTGTCTCAGAGCCCCTTCCCAGCTGCCACCGAGCATCCTTCTCAAGTACGGCAACTAAGATTCTCCTCATCTAACACAGGTGCCCTTTCTTAACTAACCCAAATATGGCCAATTCCCAAACACTCATGGGTCTCTTTCCAGACAACATGATCCTTTCTGAACTAACCCAGATTTCCCTTCCCAATTACCCCAGGTCCACTTCCCCAACTATCCCATGGTTCTCTCTCCAAACCACCCCAGGGTTCTCCTATCCAACAACCCCATTTCACGCCTCTCCAGCACTCCAGCACTGAGTTACTTTTTTTTTTTTTTTTTTTTTTTTTTTTTTTTTTTTTTTTTTTTTTTTTTTTTTTTTTTTTTTTTTTTTTTTTTTTTTTTTTTTTTTTTTTTTTTTTTTTTTTTTTTTTTTTTTTTTTTTTTTTTTTTTTTTTTTTTTCCTCAGCTGAATTTGAGCCAAATTTTAGTTCAAAAGCCTCCAAGTTTCCTCCTCTGATTTTTTTCTAATTCTAAGGGCCCTATTAAAAGACAAATCAGTTCCAAAGCTCTTAAGTTGGAAGTCGGCCACACATATATCCGTACCCAAAAAAGTTTAGTGCCCTGCTCACCCCCTCACTCTCATACTCTCACTTTCTCTGATTCGATCTTTACAGCCCCATGCACATTTCCAATCTACATGTACATATTCTTCCAAATACCTAAAAAAAATCCCATTGACAACATGCATGTCATGTTTAAGATATCAAATTGGGCTGATTTTTCTCATTTACAACATTTTTTGGATTATAACTAACTCTATCCACAGCATAAGCAAAATTATTTATATTAGTTAGCAAGAAATAAACATGGTCAATTATGACAATAAACAGTATAGGCCCATAGCAGGGAAGCCCTGTGGAGCAGAGCACTTAAGTGACCAAGGACAATAACATGATTATAATGCATGCATCTCCATCCCACAACACAATATGGGACCTTGATGATCACATCTGTTATTCTTCTATATGCCTGTGTATAAGGATAATTGACACGATGTATTATGGGATATTGGATTTGATTACTTAATTGTTCTGCAAACCATTAAGACCAGAAATTAGGTGAGAAGCTTTATGAGATTAGAATATTTAATCTATTTCACCATACCCCATAACACAATAGATGAGACCTCAGACTGCACTATACAAATTGTGATGTTACACTATTTCCCCAGCATTAGTTTGGATAATTTGACACAATGTATTATGGGGTATTGGATTTGTTTTCTTGATTCTTCCACATTCTGTAGTCCACAATGCAAGTTGACACCATCTCGCAAAAAAAAAAGGTAACATTCTGGTCTAAATAAAAAAACAACTTATATTCTTCTTCAGTATAAAATGTTCTCTGTTATAAATCACCCCAAATGCCTTCAGATTCCCATTTTATTCACCCCTCTCTCCGAGCACACTCATTATATGTTTCCTCAATATGATACCCCCATTTAGGAACATAGAATATTCCACATTGGCAAGTCTCTGATGTACTTCATTTCTTGAAATAACTTGCCTCAGAATTCATCCAAAAATCTACCTTTTTTCCTCCACCAAACCACACAAGCCTTTCGGCCCTGGAAAAATACTTTCAACACATAACATACTCAATTATAGCCCGCCCAGTTCTGCTCCCTCTAATAACCAAAAAACCGTCGAGAGAAAGTTTCAATTTCACTCAGTCCTGCTGACATGACTCCTCCGATGTAACATATCATAAACAGCTCAATCATTCTGACCAACTGTATTGCTTCCACACTTAGGACCCCTCTTGTTACTGTCATTTCAAGTATAGAACCCCGCACCCAGATAATGATTTTCTTCTTTCCCTTACAACTCAGGAAGTCATGAGGGTCATATTATTTGGATCAAGGAGTTTAATGCCAGCTTCGTGAACTGTGTACTTTAACTGATTGTAAATTATATTTGTAATGATAACATTGCATAAATCACCTTTCACTTCAATGACCGACTGCACCTCAATAAAATGGGAACAAGCCTTCTTGCTATGACAACTTTATATCTACAATTTCGATGTTGCAACCATGATTTTTCAGAGAGAGCTAAATCAGACTGTAAAGTAACCAATTCAAATAATTTAAGTTCCTTGATCCTAATGTCTAATATCAAAGATGTTACACATATGATTTTCACCAGTCCCATCAGTTACCGTAGATGCACTCTTCTATACATAATGTTTCCTCCCCCATCTTCCTGTGTTGATTTTGTTAACCCTGTAAATCTCGACGACCAAGCCACCACCATTTCCTTGTGTCTCTTGCTTTAAACTTATCAGAGTAAACCAAAATGCGATTGCCTGTACTAATGTTGACTTAAATTTTCAGTACTTGTATTGACTAAATAACAAATCAAACTATTGTGTGTGGATAGTTGCTTTGCTCGTGTAGTTTAATGAAGCTAACCCTTTGTGATAAATATATTGATCTCAGTGCTACATTGAAAGGTTTTAAAGTTTAGCTCCCCTCAATATTCAATTGTACTAAAACAAGCTGATCACTTGAAACGTTAACTTCATCTTTCATGATCTGGAATGTTTTTTTTTTTTACAGAAACCTGGTTGAAATGACTAAATATAAGAATGGTGTAACAATTGTGGTTTTATCTATGTAGGCTTGATAGGAAAGGTATGGAGCATGGGGGTATTATATGTTATATTAAAAATGGTAGATCTTATAAACAATTACTACTAAATTTGATGACAATATCTCGAAGTATGTGGTTGGGAACTTAATCTTCCAATACAAAACCTCTTCTTGTTAGTATTGTTTATAAAGTTCCAAATCAAATGTTTGATTACTTACATAGATTAGATTTCTTTGATTCAAAGTACTCTATATATGATGATGTATATCCTGGGGGATTTTTAATCTGGACATTAGTAAGCCATTCAACTCTTATAAGATTATAACATTGCCAGGCACAGTAATTTATATCAGCTAATCAAGGAATTTACAAGACTACTTAACAAATCCAAAAACTATCTGATCTCCGTTGTATCTCTACTCCAGATCGCATCTCATCTTCAGGTGTTCATATTCCTTGGGCTCAGTGACCACTCACTATATACTTAGTTCGTAAAAATAGGGAAGTTTAAAGTCCCATCTAAAACAATTAGTACCGTTTGCTAATATTAAATGTAAAGATTTTGTTATGCTAATTAAAAAGTTAAATTGGGATATGATTTTTCATCATGGATGAAGTAATGATGAAAATGCACTTGAGGTTGGACTGACGGAGTTCAATAATTTCGTGATACCCTGCACCAATAAAAGAGAAACTTGTTTAGGTTCACCCTTTCCTGATGGATCAATAAAAGAATTTTCATTGATTTAACAATAAGAAAGGGACTACTTCTATAAAAGGCCCATAAAACCAATAATGCATGGAGTGATTGGAAAACTGCTAGGATAATTAAAGAAAAGGCAAATAATATGAATAAGTATCTGAAAAAGACTTACTGTAGTAATGCCGTAAATGAGAATGTCAATGATTCTAACAAATTATGGCCACTAATTAAAAAATTATACCCTAACAACTAACTAAATTACATTCTGAAACAAGTTCTAATAATACTATAGGATGTTGCTGAAAAATTCATAATTTTCACATCATTGGTAATAACCTAGCTAGTAATTTGTTGAGATGAAAATAATATAAATAACCTTTGCAATGACAATACCCATTTTTTATTTTTTGATTAGTGACACCAGAGTTTGTTCTGGATGAATTTGTAAAAGGACAACAAAAAATCACCTGGTCTTGGGAACTTTTAATACTAAGCTTTTGAAATTGGCTGCACCTATTTTCTGTAAATCACTGGCTACATATTATCTTTCTTGTTACTCATCAACGTTTCCAGATGATTGGAAGCATGCCAAGTGACTCCTATTTTTTAAGGATGGTGAAAAATCTGAATGTTAACAATTTATAGGCCTATACTTTTTGGTTGCCAATTCTTTCAAAAATTATTACGTGCTGTTCACACCAGCTTTACCATTTTTTGACTGAAAATAAACATTTTAAATTCATGCCACTCTGGTTTTAGACACAAGCTTTCTACACCCACCACCTCATTGATGTTTTCGACTACTATTAATAATATGAATCAAGGGTAAATAACGGTGCCCATGATTCCTTGATCTTAAAAAGGGCATTTGACACCACTGTAAACACACCGTTCTTCCTTCAAAAACTCAAACTAATGGTATCACTGGTACTACTCTGATTGGTTTTCAAATCTTATCTATGTGGTAGAACTCAAGCTGTAAATATTATTTCCACTCATTCTGATTTTAGAAAGATCAATTTTGGCATCCACACGGAGCAATCTGGGTCCTTTGGTTATTGATTATTATGTCAACTCTCTTCCTGATCTGTATTACTTGCAAATGTGTCATGTACGGCTGATGAACAACTCCGAATTGTTTTAGCTCATCCGACCGCATTCTCCATCAAAATTGATATGAAATGATACTTGCTGAATAGTGCGCATTGGTTTGAAGCACAAGCTTACCTTAAATATTAAAACCAATACCTGATCTTTGTACAAAACATGGTTTGAGCACTTTTCAAACTTTTCTCTTCCTTATTGTAATGACACTATTGATAGAGTCAACAAGTGTAAGTTAAGTACTCTTGGTTTCATTTTCGATCCAAACTGAACTGGTAAAATAATCATATTGATTATATCTCCTCCATTATTTCTAAACGCATTGGTGTTATTCGCAGGTTAAGGTTTTTATCTCCCCTCACTAATCTTATCTGCTTGCCAAGGCCTTTATTTTTCCCACACTTTGATTAGATTACTGCAGCCCAGTTTGGTCAAACTGCAATTTTGAAACTTAGAAATTTCTCTTACAATTCTTCAAACAAACTTGCCCGTTTGCTACTTTCTGCTGAAATGCGTAAACCTATTTGTGATATTGATGAGCAAACCTTGGCTGGGATAACTTAATGACAGATGGAGCAAACATATTCTTCTCCTCGTCTTTAAAATGTCTTCAAAATGATGCTCCTCCTTACTTATCATCACCATTACTTTTCTAATATTCAACAACCCAAAATACTCGTAAGGCCAATCATGTATACACTCGTCATACCTACTTGGAGTATCATACCTGGCAAACGGACATTCCATTACAGAGGTGCGTCAAATGTTGGAATCATCATCTTCACTTTCCGGCAGAAATTTTTCAGATAGGAATGTAACACGTTTAAGCTAATTGTGTGGTTTTGAATCTTGGTTTTTTAATGCTTTGCTGTTTATTTATTGCAGGTGCCATGATATTTGCTGTATCTCTTTCCTTGTATGTTTATGTATTTTAAGGCACCACCTTGATTGAACTCTTATGTTAATGCTGCTCTACTTAACCTGTTTCCAACATTATCACATAAATTCATTGTTTGTTGTACATACATGTCATAAATGTTTATTTTTTTTTCACATTGTAATTATATATGTATAGTCAAGGTCTCATGGAGACCATTTGTATAACTGATTTGAGTTACCTGAATAAATAAAGTTTTTACTACTACTACATTTGTCCTAAACTTAAATCAAAGGATGAGTCAGGCCAAACTTGTGTGTAACTGATTGACAAAGATTTGTGTCTCACATCTTCAATAATTTTTCACTCTTCACACGCAATAATAGTACCTGATTCCACCTTGCAAGTATCTTTACAGTGTTATCTACAACATGATAGTCGTAAATAATTATTCATCAACTCTTTTTGAAGTGAATTTCCTGAAATTTCAAGACATTCTATTTTGACCGGTGACTAAGTCCCGTGTTTTTTATTGCCCAGATGTTTAAACGAAAGCATTTCAAATTGGGATATTACTGGTGCTAAGGTGAAAGAGTGTTTAGTGAAAGCACCGATGAGCTTATTGAATCGGAATCAGGTACGATTATATGCAATTGGAGCTCATAAAATGCTGTCATTGGTCCAAAATTTGAAGGCTAGTCACAAAAAATGTCCAGCTGTTAACATAGTGTTTTGGGACCTTCACATATAGACGGTTAGTAGGCATACTGTTAAAGAGACAATGAGAATTTCCAGAAAGAAAGCGCCCCATTTTTTTCGAACCCGGGTTTTTTTTGCATATGCATTTTGGAATGCTTACAAAATTATTAGAGCACCCTAAAGTGAATAAGCCAAGTACGGCATCTTTATGTAATAATATGGATGATAGTTACTTTCTGTCGTGCACGACAGAAAGTCGAAACACGGTTTTTTTCTATGGGACAATTACGATAGTCCAGGAGGCAAGTTCAAACAAGGTTTTTGCGGTTTTCTTTTTACTTTTTTTGTTTGTCCAATAACCTTTGAAACGTTCTTGTTAGTGGTCCTACATCGATCCTAATGATGCACTGTTGGAGAGAAATTCGTATCCTAAAATAATCTCCTCCTGTCCACTTTAAAGAAACGTCAGTGAAGTCCCAATTTTATGGGACTATTTCACTCACAATGCAAAAAGGCAGTACCTACCCAATACGTGCACACTTACTGTCTTCTGCCGACACATTTTTGGACTCTCAAAAGTAGAACAATTCAATATACAGCCTTACTTCTGATAAATGAACGTCCATAACGAAAACGTCATTCCGATTAAAGACTGCGTCTGATTTGCTCATAGATTTTAGGGTTGCCTTGCGAACTAGTTAATGACTGAGGCCAAGGCTCAACAACCTTCCAACACTGTCCGGTGAGTCAGACAACCTCGGAGTCATTGGATCGACTACATTTGAGGGGCTGAGCATGATTAGCTCTTCACATTAATTTTTTGTTTCCCCTGTTCCCGCCCGCCCGTAAATGGCAAGAATCCCAAAATAATTCCTATTTTTCATGAATTATTATTTGTGTTTTCCTGTAAGAGTCTAAGGAATTTCCACAGGATTCTGAGATTTTTTCTTACAAAAATACCGGACTATATGGAATTTCATTCAGAAATTTGCTTTTAAAAAATGCTTTTTCCGACAGCACTTTTCACCCGACAATTAAGTTAAAAGTCCGGAAGTTTGGAGCGTCGGGCGGTAAACCACAACGACGTTGAACTCAAAATGGGGGGTCTTTTCAAGTAGTGCAAAGTCAATTAGGAGCCATTCGTAGGAGCCATTAGGAAGTAATGTTAAGGTTACATAATAATTGATGATCAACAAGTTTCAAACATGTATTATTTCAAAGATTCAGGGATCATGGTTAAGAGAGTTCGGGAAATATGGAGAGATTGGGTGGGGGGAGGGGAGGGGGGGGAGCATTTTTGGTGATTCCTGGATGTTTCCCGGTGTTTGACTACTTTGTGTTTTCATAAGTGGCGTGAGCATACTGCACCCAAAATGATTATGTTGGTAGTCAAAATAACAAATTGTCATAAATAACAATTTTGTACACAAAAGTGGAACTTGGATGGTTCCCAGGGGTTTCTGGATGGTTTCTCTGTGTTTTTGGATCATTGTGTTCTGGACAATTGGTTGTTGACCATTGCCTTAGATCCCAAAATCAGCTATTTTGGTTTTTTTTAAAATGATCAAAATAATAATTTTAAAAGAAAAGTGGATACTTCGGATGGTTTCCCGATGGTTTCATGGTGGTTCCAGGTGGTGTTTTTGGTTCCTTTGTAATATATTTCAATGGGGGCTATTAAGTATGCCGGAACCCACAAGTGGCTGTTGGTCTAATGATCAAAATATTTTGAAATAAAAATTTTAAACACTTTGTGTTTTTGGTTACTTAGATTTGTTCTGGATGGTTCCAAGTGTTTTCTTCTCATTGTGTATCAATGTTGTTGAGCAAAATGTTGTGGGCAACACAAATTGGCTATTTTGGTTTCAAGTATGGTCAAAATAGTGATTTTTTCAAGAAAAAAGTGCACACTTTTTGGATGGTTCCGGGATAGTTTCTGGATGGTTCCCAGTGTTTTAGGGGTCTTTGTGTTTCAATGGTCGATGAGAATGCCTGGAAACCATTCAGTTATTTGGTTCAAAATAGTCAACAATAATGATTTTAAAGAAAAGGGGACACTTGGGATGGTCTCAGTTGGTTACTGGATGGTTCCTGGTGTTTGTGGCTCCTTTGTGTTGTATCAATGGTTGTGAGCAATTGCTGAAAAATCAAAATTGGCCATTTCCGTCCCAAAGGTCAAAATTAGATTTCTTAAATTAAAAATTACAAAGTTGGATGGGTCCTTAGGTTTACAGTGTTTTAGCTCCTATGTGGTGTCAATGTTGTTGATGAAAATTACCTGGATTCCGATTCACAGTTTTGGATTCATTTCAAAATGGTCAAAATAATATTTTTTAAAGAAAAGTTGTCACTTTGGATTGGTCCCAGAATTTTTTCTGGAGTTTCTGGGGTTTTTGTTTTGGCCTTTATTTTGTTTGTTTTTTTATTACCAACATTAAAACCAGAACTTCAAATAGCCTAATAAAACAAATTGCCCATTTCTATTATTTCCAAAATTTTTGGGTCAAACATATTTATGAGTTTCAAAAGTGGAATTTGGATGGTTCTTGGATGGTCTTTGGATGGTTCCAGGTGTTCAATGGTTGATGAGTCAATGTCAGTAGGAGACTTTGTGTTTGTACACATGATGGTGGTGCCTATGTTTACCCAATTTTCTTAAACAGAGGACCTTTAGTTCCCATAAAGGATTTTATTTCTCTCTGGCCTGTGTGGTAATGTAGTTTGCTTGTATTCATTATATTTGACATCTAAATGTAAAGGTCGATTAAATGAAAAAATAAAAAATTACAGATGACTAAAATTTGTGGCGGATACCAAAATTTCTACCAGTATCCGGTGGATACCACATTATTTTTCTTTCCTAAACGCTGGTTAGAAACAATAGTTACTTTGGTCTGTGGGTTGTTAGCTTTTCCACATAATTTTTTATTTATCTTTACAAAGTTGGCAAGGTGACCATTGAAATAATACTTATCCGTGAAGCAGAGAAATGATTGAGTATGTCGATTCAATCGTGAATGTACTCTTTCCACAGGTAATACGCATACTTGTGCTTTTTGAAGAAAACTTCATTGTATTTTTTATTTTGTACCATGGATGATTAATTATTTGCATTCGGAGGAAGGCATCTGCTATGCGACACATGGCATTAAATTTACAACCCCTTTTCTACTTATCCTGTTTACGATTACTTATTCGTTTAATCAAACTTATAAAACTTTTATCAATGTGGCTTTCTCTAAAAACAGGAAAGAGATGAGTGAGGTGGATAGCTGCTTGCGAGGTGGGTAGTTTCTGTATCGTGTGTGTTAAAAAATCTTGTAGTGGATTTTTGGAAGTGGAAAAATGGTTATCGCGCGTTGTTGTGTTTGAACCTGAAAAAAATAATGGAATAATTGAAAAGTGACCGCCCCCAAAATTTTTAACCTTGCCAACAAGAAAACTAAAAATCCATTGTGCAAGGGCCTTATGTGAGGATTAATCCCAACAGTGAATTCGATCTCTTCTAATAAGAGTCACACACACTGCCATTGCAACTCAGTGAGAGTTCACAATCCAGCACAAACTACTTGCTAAAACTACCTTGCATTCGTGTTCTCCTACATATTCGAAAATGATTGCAGCCTTGTCATCATTAAGAGAAAATGAGGTGAAAATTTTTGCTTCCTCCACACTCAATGGGATTTTCATTGAATCGACTCCTATGGCAGTGTGTGGTTACCCTTATGAAGTGTAGGATTGGGTACCTCATGAGTATTGGAAATGGAGGAATGATCATGTGATTAATGAATAGATGCATGGTGTTAACCGCCAAACCCGTGGTTTCTGTTAATTTATAATTACCAGGGCCTAGGTTAGGAACACAAGACAGACACCTTGCCTGTTGGTGCGGACATCAGGTATATTTCAATTGAGGTAGTTTTTTTGTGCGTGTGTTGGCTAGGTCAATATCATGGTAGTAAAATCTATTAAAATTCAACACTTAACACCTATTGGGTGCAAATTTAGTTATTGTGACTCTGTTCACGACCATGCAAAGAAAGGGCCACCATTGTGTTGACAAATCCTTGTTATTGTGTTCCCTGTTCACTCTTGCACGACAAACTATTGATTAATCTTGGCAAAACACACGCCCAGCTTTCAGTGAGCCCAATAGTTATTGCAGATTTGCAGCCCTGAGCTGTTTGGTAACAAGTTTTGAAGCTCATCCTGTGCTTAAAAAGAAAGTCCTGTTTAAGGCCCATTTTTTTGACTATAACTTTGTTTTTTCTATAGTCCTAGTTAAGTACGCAACCTCTCCTACTACTAGTACTAAAATTATATAGTCTTTTCTCACATGATTTTTAATTTTGTTGATAAATTTTTATTTTTTTCTGATCGTTCCTACCTAGGTTGATGTTGTTTAGCAAGTACTCAATCTGAGATTGAGACAAGTGTAGACATCCACCGTTGATGAAATTTTAACGTTGTGACCTTCTGACAGCGTACGTATTTTGTAAATTTTTGTACACATCACAAGTTGCATCAATCGATCACATGGTTGTTTTTGCACTGATCTCTACACATAGAGATCAGTGGTTGTTTTGAAACATTGACAAGCACAGCCCCGTGTCCTAGGTACGGGCTTTCCGCCCGCATGCGTAGAACTATTAGGCGGAGGCAGCGCTAAGGTCCTGAAAATTTCATTCAGAATTCAAGAACAGGGACACCAACCCTCATGATTGAAGTTAAACAAACTGCTTTCAACGAATGTTTACACATTGAGGAAGAAAATCTAGACATTGTAGATGTTGATGATAACTAAACTGTGATAACCACATGAAAGTATCACCAATGCCACGACTGGCAGTGACAATTAGCCTCATGTCAAGGGATAGCCCGAGGTTGCTCTGGTTTTCCGCTACGATACCCCTACTATCTCCTACAAAGCCTGAGAGGCAGTATAGTTAAAAAAACGGGATCCAACATTCCACACCATATGGTCCAAAAAGTCCCATAATTGTGTATCCTTACAGTCTCTATTGAACGAAATCCGTGGCATATATGAAAACTTTGATGTCTTAGCATCCTATCTAGCTCGTTTAAAAATACAAACGGTCACCGCTCATGCTTACAATCGTGAAATGTTGGCCCCTAAAAGGGCACGAAGTGACAGAAAAATTGAAGCTAAACCCAGTCCGTCTCCCACTTCCATGACTTCCTGGTGTATGTTCGTAATTTACTGGTAATCAGCGAAACTAAGGTGCTCGTTCCTATTCCTACAGAAAAACCATGAACAATCCAGGGGCGCCTCACTTATCCTATGGTGCGACTGCTATGTTTAAATTGGGATTTTAACGGTTCGAATCACACCGTTTCAAAAATCATTCAGATTTTTACACTATGAATGGAAAATCAGTCAGGAATCAGGTGCGTAAATCAAAAATAATTTAGGACACATCAAGGTAAGATTTTCATAAGTGCTGTTTTTGTATGGATTCTGGATTTGCTTATTCCGCTCGGATCGCTGCGCCCCATCCCGGTTTTTCAATAGAGTAATGCGTAGCGTTGTTAGGATGTGGTACGGACGACGTGCAACCTACGGAAACGAGCTAGGCAAGGGAATGCAATTACAAGCTAATGCTGAGTTAATGGATGGGATTGAGATCATGATAGGGGTGAACATGAGGGCCTAGAGCAGCCCTGGCACATTTCACAAAAATCTGAAATGTCTTCAATTTGCTTCAAATGATATTCTAGGCCATTGGAAGACAAGAAACAGAATATTTTACACATAAAATAAACATACCCCAAAACAGGTATGGACATGGATATGAGGATAAAGAATCCAGGTAATGTGGTAGGCCAACTTTAAGTTGTCCATAACTTAATCAACAGATGTGTGTTTACATGAATATTTGACTCGTACTCATGCATATCACAAACCACAAGGGTATAGAGCGATCATCAACAGTGTGCATAGCGTGGGAAACATCCGTTCTTGTTCTTGTGTTAAACGCCATTTTTCGTCGTATGCTGAATTGCTTCGCCGGCGACGCTAAATGAATAAAATCGTTCTGTTTACCCATAGGAAGCGATTTGGTCTTAATCATTTCGGGTGAGGTGAGGGCTTTTGTATATAAAAGTCCTTACAACATGCAAAAATCTCATTTGAAAAGTCTTGAGGGCGCTCTCTTTTTCAAATGTGCCAGTGTCTCTTTAAAGGCTGACTCAGAGCTTTCCTGAGGCGGGGCCCTTCAATTTTCAAAACAAATTGTGTTTTTTGCATATACATAATGCGTAATTGTCCAATTACTAATCACTGTGTGAAGAAATAGCTAAGCTCAAATCGAAGTCCTTCTTATTGCTTAGTTATAAATTTCCAGAACTGGAATTTTTGTTAGAACCAAACACAGATACGTATACTGACACTTATTACTACACATATAAATGTTTACTGAATGGAACGAAAATTATGATTCATCTCAAACTTAGGAATTTGCATTTTGAGGTGACTCCAGTGACTATTTTAATAAATTACAAAAAACGTTAAATATATTTCAAAATCTCTGAATCGGCCTCCTTTAACACTTACTGTGCTCAAGTGAGCGAGATCTCGATCAAAAATGTGGCAGGTCTTATAAAATGTTTGCTGCCTTGTGTACATAAGAGGGTTAAAGGGGGATGTCCCGATAAGTATATGAAGTTTTTAGTTCGATCGAAAAACTTCACCCCAAAATCTTATCTGTAAAGTTTCGCGCCGATATTTCAATCCGTTTTGATGTGATCGAGGGCTAAAAACGTGATTTTGTAAGTCCCATAGAGTACTGTGTATTAAAAAAAATTCATATTGGTCGACCAAAATGGGGCACATTTTCATTTATAAAATCCAAACCAAATATCTTTTAGCCCTAAATGAGAAAAATAGTAGCTTAATTTCTTCTGATACCAAAATTTTGACCACTTCCAGGAAAATCTGGGGTCCCTGGGATGAGGCTAGCGATCGGGCCATGGAGCTTTAAAGCAATAATAGCACCTTTTTTTTGAAGATCGCCCCCAATTTTTCATTTTTTTTTAGATTTTTACACCCATACACCGTTGCATTGGTAACTGGCTATTAAACTATACTATGTCTTTTCGGCAAGACTTCCATAATGCCCCGCCAACTCCCGCAGATACGTAGGGAACATACTAGCTGCAAATGAGACTGGAAAAGGTACTGACTGCAAAATCAATCAAAGTTTCATCTTTTTGGGTTTAAAAAAAAATTAGGTGGCAGCAAAAAACGATGCGGGCGGGGACGAGTAACTATAATATATTACTTGGCCTATAAATAAGAGGGTGGCCGGTGATTTAGTATTTTCTGTCATGCATGACAGAAAATCAAGAATGGTTTATAGGAACGATTAGGATTGCAGGCAAGTTCAAAACAAATGTATTGCCGTAGATCCACTGGAAAATCCACATGTATTATAATTTCCTTTTTTGAAAGCATGGTGTATAAATGGCCTGTCCATCCAGCTGGCCAAATTACGGGAGTTTCCGTAACCTGACCCATCTGACTTTTTTTCGATACACTTATGAATTTGGAAACCCTTCATGGAATAAAGCACAAGTTCATTCCATTAAGGTTTCCGAATTCATAAGTGTGTCAGAAAAAAAGTGTGTCAGATGGGTCAGGTTACTTAAACTCCCCCAAATTACCTTTGTTAATAACCTTTAGCAAGGGCTAACCATTTATATATTTCCTTTAGGACAGATTTTATCAAGGCTTGTTCTTGGCTTAACAAGAAATTTTAGCTTAAGGAACATCATACCAGCAGCAACTGCAGTACCGATACATTTGCAATGGAAAAGATGTTATACAGAAAGAGCCAACTACATTCAAGTTGAAAGGGATTCTGTTGTTGAAGGTAAATTTCTAGATGCTGAAATATTAACAATAACTTACAGTGAAGAATGCATTTTTTCATGGAAGAAATTGTGTAATAGGCCCCATAAAATGAAAATTTTCTGGGAATAATGAGCATATTTGTCCAACTTGAAAGAAGACAATTATAACTATAAAACACTATAATCAATAAGGTTGTGTTTTTTAATGTAATGATTCTAAACAACATGCTGTTTTTATGTTCTCAAGTGACTTGAATGTTCAGAACAAACCTTAGAAAAAAGGGACAATGGGACATACACATCAACCCTTTTTCTAACACATTTTTTAAAATCAATATATATCCCAAATCTCTAAATGCCATTTTTTTTAAATCATGAGGCAGATCCCTAGCTGCGTTGTGTTTACGGGGAAAGTGCTCTTAGATCTAACACACAGCAGCCGACAACATCCCGCTGAGCTATTGTTATGAGTGTCATTGTTCAAATAAGAGTCTCTTCAACTGACTTATATGCGTCGTGTGTAAATTGGCTTTTCGGGTGTTATATAAGGTTTTAAGAACACAAATATGTTGACCGTTTAGAAAGTTTTCTGTTGAACTGTTTCGGGTGGTATAAAAGGAACCATTTAGACAAAATAATTTCTACACGGTCATCGATTTTTTTGGGGGAAATTCAAAGTAAATATATCCGTGTTTTGAAATGGCAGCAGTGCGTGACCTGATGTTGGCGTAATCCATGCACAGCGGGACTTTGCTGGCTGCTGTGGATCTAACAGCACAAACACCGCTACCTCCTTTTTTGTGGTGATCTTCAGGTAACCGTGTTAATTGCTAGTCATTTTCCTCTAGGGATATATGAAGAAGCTTTAGACCACCCAAATTCTGTGATAATTTGCACAGTACACATGGGAAACAGGATGGGAATTGTGGTACTCGGTATATATGGTTAAGTATTCATAATCTTGGCATGCTTAGTATGCATTAGGTTAAACAACATTGGTAAACAATTTTAAATCTGTTTAATTGATGATTTCAGGAGCAGCCTGGGTGCGTTTGAATCGTAAACCAGTAAACAGCCTGAATACGGACATGCTTATGGAACTCAATCTGGCTCTTGATAACTTGGAAAATAATGACAGCTATAGGGGTGCCATTTTGACATCAGTAAGTTACTGTCAATATTTAGGTACAAAAATAATCTGAAGTAGAAAAAATTATTATTTTTGTGTGTATAAACTAGCCAAAAGTACCAAATATACTTTTGAACAATAAAGTTACACCTAAAACTTACAGAAGAAATCTATTGTTCCACTACTCTCTCGCAGAGATGCCAACCCTTCCTGATTCTCATGAGGCTGCCAGAAAGTAATGGAATTTTAGAATATTGCTACCAATAAATTTGACAACCGCCCTGATTCAGGAAGTTTCTGTACCCATATTGGTTGCATGTAATTCTGAAAACATTTCTTTGTGAAACCTCCATGATATTGATGAATGTAGATCTTGATGGCTCACAGAATTATGAATTTGATTCTTCTGAATGATCTTTTTTCTAGGCACACCCTGGTATATTCTCAGCAGGATTGGACATTACAGAATTTTACCAGAAGGACGAAGATTATATCCGAAACTTTTGGGCTCAGGTTCAGACCATGTTGCTCAAAATCTATGGCTCACCTCTTGCTATTATTGCAGCAGTTAATGTAAGTGCATGACCATGTTATGAATCAGTCACTTTTTTTATTTTTTTGACTTAGAAGAATAAGGAAGAAAGGAAAACACATTTCTGTGCAACAGCCATTAAGGAGGGAGCGGTGCAAATGATAGAGCTCGACCGTTTCAGTGAAATTTGTAATAAAGAAGTTCAGCTGCTAAATATAAATAGCAAACTTTACAATCTAGTTGAAAAAAGAAACAAAAAAGAAGACTTTGGAAAGTTTGATCTGTTTGGTCCTGGTGTGCTGTATACCATGATTTCAAAATTGCTTATATTTTGTTGTTCTTATTTCCAGGGTAACAGTCCAGCAGGTGGTTGTTTAATGGCTCTTGCAAGTGACTACAGGATAATGGCTAATGGGAGGTATGGAATAGGACTGAATGAAGTGAATATAGTGAGTTGGGAAATGTTGCTAATAAACTAATTTTATCCCCTGGCTTGAAAAGCAGAGGGGGATATTGCGAGGGTGCGAATGTCCGTATGTGTATGTATGTGTGTTCAAGTTTGGTAGGTTTTTGGTTAGCTTTTCTAACCAAGGTATGTTTTCGTTTTTGCGTCTCCTTTGAAAAGTTTAAGTCTGATTTAAACCAGACTTGGGGTTAAGGTGCAATAGGGGTTCCTTCATATGTGGATGATGTCAAAGGTCATGGGCAAATGTCATCTGAGGTCATGTTCCAGACTGCCATCTTGCCAGGGGGATGATGCAAGTTTACTTGCAGTATTTTTTTTGTTTGCAGATATGCCCCATGACATCCAAAAAGAGTTGAGATGTTCATCCACCTAGCACCTGTGAGAACAATATCTTTAAACATGTCTATAGCATGCAGATGTGGATCCTGGGACAATCCAAGCCACAACTGCAGGGGTCCCCCCCCCCCCGGGGTCCAAGGGCAAAGCCCCGGTGGGGTCTAGGGGAATAGCACCTTGAAAAATATGCAATTTGTGCATTATTTCAATGCCCTCTCTTTCTTTTCTCTCTTTTTTTAGACCCCCAGAGGGCACACTCTCTCTGCACCCCCTGGCTAGGCGCATGAATAGAAAACAACAGCAATGGTATGAATGGTATGTGAATGCTGACTATGACTACTACATACAGCTGATCCACCTTGCACCTGTCAGATCAATATCTTTAAACATGTCTACAGAAAACAACAAAAGCAATGATATGCGAGTTGCTGACCACATATGCTTGACATGATAGTGTGTCAAAAAGCATGCCAGATGCAGGGGCAGCGCCAGAGTAAAATCATAGGAGGGGCGAAACATCATGGGGGGCAAAATAAACTCATATAGGTTAAAAAAAACATAATTCTTATGCAATTTATTGCTTAAAACCCCTGTTTTTCCTGAATTTTGAAACTCTCGGGGGGAGGCCCTACCCCCTGGCACCGCCCCTGGCCAGATGAACAATGAAGGGTGGCTGTGATGTCACTGCCATCAGCAAGCAGTTAATTTTTCCTGCAGTTTTACACAATGTAAACATCCACATTGATTTAGTGTTTGTAGCACCTAGGTTCATTTCAGTTTGTTTAAATATATTTTTCTGTGCTTCACTCCCTCTTTAAAAGCAGAATCAGCTATATATTTCCTAAAGCAGGAAGGTGAGAGAGAGGAGAGAGAGATCGATGTTCAAAGCTTTTATGTGCAGTCACAGTTACATAAGTGCATCTATTTCCTAAAGCAGGAAGGTGAGAGAGAGGAGAGAGAGAGAGAGATCGATGTTCAAAGCTTTTATGTGCAATATTCCACCCATCCATAGTAAATCAAATTTATGGCTAATTGTGGATCAGATTTAAAACTAATTATGTAATTTGTTAACTGGGTGATTAACAATAACACTTGATCAAATTCAATGCACTTATGTAACTGTGACTGTCTTCAAGAGACACAAGG
Organism: Ophioderma brevispina; assembly: GCA_023653785.1. Taxonomy (NCBI): domain Eukaryota; kingdom Metazoa; phylum Echinodermata; class Ophiuroidea; order Amphilepidida; family Ophiodermatidae; genus Ophioderma; species Ophioderma brevispina. Next base: position 57,792 of record JAMKCH010083023.1, read on the forward strand.
ACATTTCCAGAAAGAAGCACCCTCATTTTTTTTCGAACTGGTTTTCTGCAAATTTAGAATGCTTAGCACGACAGAAAATCAAAGCATGATTTCCTATAGGGAGGAATAGGATAGCAGACAAGTTCAAAACAAGGTTTGAGGTTTTCTTTTGAACTTGTTTGTCCAATAAACCTTCAAAACGTTCTTGGGAGGTGGTCTACAATCGATCCATTGCAATTTGAGAGCATTTTTTGTATCCTCAAAAAATCTTCTGTCACTTTAATCACTAGTAAAACTCACCGTGACCCTAGAATTTACTCTTTTCTCTATACATTAACATATAATGACAAAAAAATGGTAAATGGACATTTGGAATTAGCTAAATATAATTAGCAATTTCACTTTTAAGAGACTTGAAAGTTTATAAATTCTTTGTTTCACTAATAGTCCATCAAATGACCCCAATCGATATGAGGCAATGAACATGCACACGAGCATGCTGTAGCTAATAATCATTTCCTGTTTGGGCCCCATGAGAATCAGTGCTGTGTAGTCGACAATATACATTGTCAAAGGATGTTTCAGGTGTCTTATTCAAGTGAATCTTCAATTGGGCAATGAACGAAGGGGATGGCTTTACTTGGGCTAAGTCTCTCCTTCTTTCTCATCTTTCCTGCCTTATTAATATAGGTATTGCATGTTTTCCAAAATTGCTAATAAATGATGATTAGCCTCAAACATTGCAACAAAACCATGTTGAACAAGGCCAGCTGCAACATTTGTACAAGACAATCCTTCAATAAGCTACAAAGAACTTAAATCACAGTTTATCTTTGTTTTATTTTTTGCCATCAGGGAATAGCTGCTCCTTCATGGGCACAGGAAATGATAATTAATACTGTTGGTCAGAGTCGTGCAGAAGAGGCATTACAATTAGGTAACTGACAAGCAACATTAAAGGGGCATTTCCTGATCCTAGCATCTCATTTTTGTGTTGCCTGCCCTAAGGCAGGAAGACACATAGGGATCACTTTGTCCACTGTAGTTGTCTGTGGTTGATGTCTGTTGTTGTTGTTGATGTCTGTTGTCTGTTGTTGTTGTTGATGTCTGTTGTGAAAAAGGGTTAACATTTGCCTGAATATCTTCATACTTTGATGGATTTAAACCAAACTTGGGTCACAGGTGCAACATGACATCACCCACTTGTTGATGAGGTCAAAGGTCACATGCCAAGGTCAAAGGTCATGTGAGGTCAAGTTGTAATATAGGCTGAAAATGTAAAATTGACCTCATTTGAAAAGTTGAAGTTCATTTGGAACCAAACTTGAATCATAGGTGCAACATGGATCCCTCATTTGCTGATGAGGTCAAAGGTCACATACCAAGGTCAAAGGTCATGTGAGGTCAAGTTGTAATATAGGCTGAAAATGTAAAATTGTCCTCATTTGAAAAGTTGAAGTTCAATTGGAACCAAACTTGAATCATAGGTGCAACATGGATCCCTCATTTGTTGATGAGGTCAAAGGTCACATATCTAGGTCAAAGGTCATGTTAGGCCTATCATTCACTAACCGCGACGGCAGGCGACACAAGCGGTCCGAGGACCATGTATTTTTGGTTTATGGTTCACTAGCTCCCAAAAACGTCATTTCCAAAATTTTACTTGATTCCGACAGTGCATTTTATTGTTATGCACAATGTTTTTATCACGCTGCCCCGTAGCCACTGTGTTGTAATTTCTCTCTGTTTACGGACAAAAAAAAAGAAATTATGCGTTAGTTTATGATTTAAATTTGATTAAGCACAAATACTACACTTAGGACAATGCTTCAGATGATATAAAAAATCTCAACTATTTTTAGATAAGTTGGGGATGAGGCTGTGGATCATGCAATCCCCTTTAAACTTTTACTAAACTTCAAGTGGTTAATTAGCTTATTCTGGCCTGACCCCTGTAAGCGTCAAAGGATCGAATCCCACACGATTTCTTTAATTTGCCTGTCATTTACAGTCAGTTCTAAAGTTTTTATTTTCATTTGTAGTATTCTTAATATTTATATTTAATATTTATCTTGTCTAGTACATTAAGCAATACCAGCACATTTTTTGAAGAGTGCCCCAAATGTTCAATAATGTTTGAATATTTTTGTACAGTAGTGTTGGTATTTGTCTAGTAAACTATACCTGCGAATGGTAATGCTCAAAAGTGCATATCATAAAAGAAGCGATTTTGTAATTAATCAGCATAATTAACCGATTGTAATTTAACAATGGTGCTGGAAACGCCAAATTTCTGTCTGTCCATTGAGAAATAGTGCCACTTCACTAAAATGACCTCTAACTTGACTTGCTTGAACCACTGAACAACTAATTGATGAGCATATATAGACACATACTTGGTGCAATTTCCCGGCTATTTCATATTGGAAGATCAACATTTCCAGCAGCTGCTGAATTATTATCAGAGATCTCCAATATTAACTATTCTAATTAAGAATTCCTTATTTTGCGAAACATAGACAAATGCTAGCTTTACCATTTACAGGTATAGCTTACTAGCCAATTACGAATGCAAAAAACCTGTAAAAATCTCAATTTTGTTTTTGGAAAATTTGGGTGCCCTTCAAAAAAATGCTGGTATTGCTTGAACCAATATGACATTGTGTATAAACAAGAAATACATAACCACATAAAACAGGGTCTCTCTGAATTTCTTACAAAGCAAGTACTTGGCTAAACTAGACTTTGTGCAATCCTTTAAATAATTTAACAATGGTGGAACCAACACACGTGAACATGTTGCAGGGTCAATAAGCTTCACCTTTCAGGGAGAGCAAGACACAACAGGACATGCAAGGATCTCTATTAGAGGATATAACTCTTTAATAATCACATAACAAAATCTCTTGGTGGACTAAAGGATAAAGAAATATTATGTGTAGCTTGGACGCGCAGTTTCCTTCATAAGACATGTCATGCTGCTCAATCATGTTTTTCCATTTTTCATATTTAGACTCCCCCCCACACCACAAATGGTATGAATATTAATGTATGAATTTAATATAGCAATTTTAAGATTTTGTGGGAGAGGTTGTTTGTAATGGGATTTGCTAGACAGTCTTTCATACAAATCATTGCTTCATGAGTATAGTAATTTCTTGGGGTGTGAAATTTTCTTGTTTAAGAGGGTTTCCTCATTTTTTAAGTGAAATTTTATTAGCGCCAAAATTTTAGCTTTTTCTTTGATTTTCAGCCTGTTTTGGGCATTTTTACTCTCTTTTCACTTTTTCCCCCTTTTCCTCATTTTTTGTCCATGACCTCTCACACCCCTGTAATTTTTACCCTATAAACATTGTTACTATCATTATTATATTTAAAGGTCCATGGCCCGATCGTTAATAGCCTCGTCCCAATTTTACCGGAAGTGGTCAACAGTTTGTATCAGAAGAAAGCTACTATTTTTCTCATTTACCCTGTGAAATCTTAGGGCTAAAGGATGTTTGGTTTGGATGTTATGAGTGAAAATGTGCCCTGCCCCATTTTGGTCGACAAATATTAATTTTACACAGTACTCTATGGGGATTACAAAATCACATTTTTAGCTCTCACATCAAAACGGGTTGAAATATCGGTGCGAAACTTTACAGATAGGGTTTTGGGGTGAAGGTCATTCTATCAAGATGAAAACTTTATATATTTCATAATTTGGATTTTAGAACACATTTAATAAAGGTGCAAAAACAGATAATGCCTGGGAATTACCAGAGCAAAGTCTATCAAGAATAGGGAACAAGAATGTCTTCAAAATGTCTTGAAAGATTGATCCTTGGTGTGTCTTGTGTCCCATTAGAAATTTGGGCATTATTATATGTAGTTTATGTAACATGTGTTTCTATCTATTTATTCAGGTACAATGTTTTCTGCAGAACAAGCTTTTTCAATTGGTATGGTAGATAAGGTGGTACCTCAAGAAAGTATTGAAGATGCTGCTCGAGAAGAAATGAAGAAATGGCTTAAAATACCAGGTATGAATGTCAAAGAATGTTTACCTACTCCCAGTTCTAGAAATACATGGCACAATATTTGGAATATAAAATACTAAAACAGATACAAGGTGGGAGTATAATACTGGATCCTAATCTGGATAGTTTCAGATCACAGGCTCATTTGATGACATTAATCACCCTGATCCCACTTTCGAAGAAAAAAATGAAAAAAGTGCTAAAACCAGGATGCCCCATCAAAAAAAAAAAAAAAAAAAAAAAAATTGTGGTCCTATATGAGGACATAGCGACAGACTGATGGTGGTATATTACCTGGATTTTATTATTGTGGATCATTTGTCGTCGAGGGAAAGCCCCCTCGTCTTGAACTGCTGGACAAGATTACCTTCAGGACTGAGAAGATTCCCTTGGAATTATTACCTGAGTTTTGTATGAACTTGTGCGCTGTCATTTTGGAGTCTTCGCTGAGAGGACATAGCATCGTTGTACTGCAACGCCTCTTTTGAACATTAAGTATCAGTTATATAAATTGTGTGTAATTGTGTAATTTTGATTTATGTAATGTTTTGGACATACCAAATTCTTGAACCAATTACAAATCATTAAAATCTGTTATATTATATAAAATTAAGATCACTTGTGCACAAGGCTCGTTTATTTGTGTTTGAAAGGTATTTCTGACCTTTGACGTCTACGAGACGTCATAACACTATGACGTCATAAGTTGAGGAAAGTATAAAAATACTGGCTATAGGGTGGAAAATTAATATTTCGCAATATTTCCGACTAAAAAAATGTAGCACTAAAACTCTCTGAGTATAAAACTAGTCATATCCCATTAAAGACAGCAAAAACCGTGTGGAAATAGGATATTCCAAACTTTGTTGGTGAAAAAACATATTTTCCCCTATTCTACACTGTACTATGGAAATTGACAGTTATGCTGATATGTGAACTTTATAACGTCAGCCTGACGTAATTCTAGGCATGTTGGTACTCGTTTTGGTAGCAATAGAAAGAAGATGACCACAGCTATCCATTGGTACCAAAATCAAATGTCTGTGGTATTCCTGCGTTGTACTAGGCATGTTGGTACTTCTCCGTTCGGGATTTTCTCGATTGTTAAATCCTATGCACGAAAGTGCCACTTTTAATTCGTCATCAAATATAATATAGCAATTTTAAGATTGTGGAGAGGTTTGTGTGTAATGGAATTTGCTAGACGTCTTCATACAAATCATTGCTTCATGAGTATAGTAATTTCTTGGGGTGTGAAATTTCTTGTTTAAGAGGGTTTCCTCAATTTTTTTTAAGTGAAATTTTATTAGCGCCAAAATTTTAGCTTTTTCTTTGATTTTCAGCCTGTTGTTGGCATTTTACTCCTGTTCACTTTTATCTCCCTTTCATTTCTCATTTTTGTCCATGACCTCTACTCACAACCCCTGTAATTTTTACCCTATAAACATTGTTACTATCATTATTATATTTAAAGGTCCATGGCCCGATCGTTATAGCCTCGTCCCCATTTTACCGGAAGTGGTAACAGTTTTGTATCATAAAAAGCTCTATTTTTTCTCATTTCCCCTGTGAAATCTTAGGGCTAAAGGATGTTTGGTTTGGATGTTATGAGTGAAAATGTGCCCTGCCCCATTTTGGTCGACAAATATTAATTTTACACAGTACTCTATGGGGATTTACAAAATCACATTTTTAGCTCTCACATCACAACGGGTTTGAAATAATCGGTGCTAAACTTTCCAGGATAGGTTTGGGGTGAAGGTTCATTCTATCAAAGATGAAACTTTTATATATTTCCTACTTTGGATTTTTAGAACACATTTAATAAAGGTGCCAAAACAGATAATGCCTGGGAATTACCAGAGCAAAGTCTATCAAGAATAGGGAACAAGAATGGTCTTCCAAATTTCTGAAAGATTGATCCTTGGTGTGTCTTGTGTCCCATTAGAATTTGGGGGCATTATTATAAGTAGTTTTAGTCACCCTGTGGTTCTAGCTATTTATTCAGTACAATGTTTTCTGCAGAACAAGCTTTTTCAATTGGTATGGTAGATAAGGTGGTACCTCAAGAAAGTATTGAAGATGCTGCTCGAGAAGAAATGAAGAAATGGCTTAAAATACCAGGTATGAATGTCAAAGAATGTTTACCTACTCCCAGTTCTAGAAATACATGGCACAATATTTGGAATATAAAATACTAAAACAGATACAAGGTGGGAGTATCTACGGATCCTAATCTGGATAGTTTCAGATCACAGGCTCATTTGATGACATTAATCACCCTGATCCCACTTTCGAAGAAAAAAATGAAAAAAGTGCTAAAACCAGGATGCCCCATCAAAAAATCCAAAGTGGCCACCAATACCAATTTGTCAAATATCGGTGGATAAAAAATTGGATAAGCACCATTAAAGTCATATTCTAGCCTGTGTTCGATGTGATCTAAAGCTCAAGGCAGATTCAACCATCTGTTTTGAGCTTCTAGTATTGGTAAAAGGTTATTTTGAAAAAAAAAACATGCATATGTGATATAAATAACCTATGGATTTAACGTGTTACCTATTTTGTCATAAATATTACCTAAAAGTATCAGGTGTACTGGATCTAGCCGCATCTGGATCAATTTAACCTCCAATAAAGCGGGTTCCTGCATCACACTAGAGGACTCTGGTAGCTAGAGCGATGAGTGCAGGTAGAAGACCCGGGATGATCCCCTACTCTTTTCGATGAGGTCTGAAACTTTTTACATGCTCAGGATTGACTCCACTAACACACAGGACCAACAGCTTTACATGACTCTCCGAACCATGAGGCACCGGGCACCCATTGTATATAACCTGCACATATCTACGTAATGGGTGGGAGCGAGGAGAAATTCCATATTCATGTACGCTACATAAATGCTGCCTGATTATGCAATTTTCAACCTTATAGGAACTAGTTGAGTATGACCAAGAAACCCGACTCTCGCGGGGCTCGAACCAGGGCCGCTCTGTCGATCTTATACCCTTGGAGCCCCCCTTTAATGGTTCAGCGCCTTGGACCGCTTGGCCAGTACACCTTGCCCTCTCTACCCAGAAATCATTTTATCTGGGGAGGCTCATAGGCAGGGCAGGCATAGATCTTGAACTAGTGTGAAGCATTCTATAGAAGCAGGATTAAGCTGTTTATCACCTTGATAAAATATTTTGACTTGCGCGTACGAGTTTGTTTTGTCGTGGTTGACATGATGTAGTAGATCATTTGTATTAAATCATCATCCTTTTGATATATATAGCCATGTATGTCTTTTTATTTGAGGTGGAGTGTAATTACATGAAAACAAGATCTATGAAATTTCTTTACAGGCGTATGCTTGCAGTCCGATTAAATGTCATAATATTTTTTTTATGCAGACCATGCCAGAGTCCTGACAAAACAGATGTTACGGAACCCAACGATCGATAGATTTACAAATAACCGAGAAAACGAACTTGACTTAGTTTGCAGCTTCATGACCAGTGGAGGTATTCAGAAAAGTCTAGGTCGCTATATGGAAAGTCTGGCAAAGGCAAAGAAATAAACCAAAAACTTTTTTTTTTCAGTAAAAAAAATAATTTTGTATTGGTAAGAAATGACAATCTTCCCAAGAAGTGCAATTATTGTAATTGTACGTAATGTCTGTAACCAAGGGTGCCAGTGTGATCAATGCCTATACCAGTGGTAGAAATCACATTATATAATTCCTAAAAATGGGTAACTTCTATATGGGGTGTCATAAAAAATGAGCCATATAGTAAATGTCAAATCCCAAATTATGCATGCAGATCTGTACAAATTAATTTCTCTACATTAATTTGCTCTGGTACTTCTGAGAAGTAATATTAATAATATTTCTGAGCACTGTCGCAATGTTACTGCTGCGACTTCTAAATGACCTGCCAGTAGCAGTCACAATTTCCAAATGCTTCAATTGTCTTCATTTATAAAATGCCTCAAATTTGTTTTCTGGTAACAAAAATTCTAAAATATATAATAGTATGCATGCCTATCATATTGTTAATGAGATTGTTTAGGGCAATAGTTCAAGGGTCAATGTGCATCTGTACAGGCCCAAAATTTATATACCGATCAAGTTTTGATTGCATCTCCAAACATTGCTCTCAATTAAGGATTCTTAATAACATGTATCATTTCTCCATTGCCCCACTTTACGATACTCTGCAAAATGTCAAAGGTCAATGACATCTATTGATCTTTGACAGTGACCAATATGGCTTAGACCCATGAAACTATAGACATTTTTAACATTTAATAGACATGGAATAATAAAACCTTTGTGACTCATTTGCAGCAAGACAAAAGGTGTTGAAGTTTGAATCTACTTGATGTGAACATACTGAAAATTAGACACTGTATTAAAGCGAACTGCTCTTTATAGCCTTTTTCTGACCATTATCAGTAATTTAAAATGTTAGTTATATTAATGCATGCACATCCACATGATCCAGTGTAAGTTCCTTACAAAACCAAATCAGAATTTAAAGAAGACATGTGAAAGTTGTTGATGAATAGATCAACTTACAGACAGATGGGCAAAATCACTCATTTGCTGAAGAAAAGTTTAATTTGTCAACAGCCTTGTACCTTGAAGTATTATATTCATCTTTTATCCGCGAAGGCAAAATGTTAGGTGGAATCAATGTATCATACTAGTATATATTTCGGGGAGGCTGGGTTCAAGGTTCACTTAAAGGAGATACATTGATTTCCATTATTTTTGGCAAAATATCACTTAAATTAAGGTAAAGACCAAATGTAAGATTTGGACATCTAATATATGTTGTGTTGAATAAAATGGTCACTTCCAAAGTCCTACTTGAACTTGATTTGCTCTTTAGATGTAGTAATCATTTATGTAAGTATGCCAGTCTCTTTGGATACTTTGTTACCTCTTTAAAGGCTGACTCAGAGATTTCCCTAAGATGGTGCCCTCAATTTCCCAACATATTGTGTTTTTAATGTACATAATACTTGTCCACATACTAATCATTGTGTGAAATAGCTAAGCTCAAGTCAATGTTCTTCGTATAGAAAATCACAACTTTTGTAATAATATTTTGCATCCTGAATTTTTAGTTTACACAGATCCTATGGTACTGCTATACCTCATGCCTCACATAAGGGTTGAATGCATAAATGTTCATTTTCAGACTTTGGGTTTGAGCAGCGTAGGTGACTATCTTTTATTTTAGTTGACTGTTTTTACTTAATACCCAAAAATTGGAAATCTCTGAGTCGGCCTTTAAGTGTGTGTGTGTGTGTGTGGTTTCACCTAATAATAATTTTCATTCAAACTAGATGACAATGTAAAGTATTATAGGAAAGGTTTTCAGCAGAACTAAAATCTTACATTTGGTGACCATATCTTAAATGTGAAACCAAATATGCTGCTCCTTTACGCAATTGAAAATATTAAGCAACAAAACCTTCTCCAAGCTCTAAAACCGAATTTTAATCTGGGTTCTCAGGAAAAGTAATTGTATTTTTGTATTATCTTACCACTTCAGGCATTTAATTACGGCTTTTACAATAATACGTGTGCATGTATTCACTTAAAAACATCGTTAAGAAAACGAAACCATTAAAGTGTAGTTTGTGATCTTTACACCTTCGGTTCTGGAGTTCATAAGGAATATAAATGATGTAACTTTGTGGAAGGAAACGGGCTGAAGTGTCAGTCCTGATTAGGTTTTGGGCGTTACGTATTCGGGCAAATAAGTATGTAAAATGAGCTTAATTTGCAAAAACATCAGCAATACCCTGTATAATTTTTGAACTGTACTGGAATGCAAAATTACTTCGCTGCATGAAAGCCTTTATTGGTGCGCATCTTTTTTGCATTTGAAAGTATGGATATGCACAAATGAGCTAATTAAACTATGATTAATTGGTTCTGTCTCTATGAATGGTATCTCGGATAGGCAAAATCCTTTTGCGGCAGGAAAGACTTGTCATACATCTTTTGTGGTGAATCATATTGGTCAATGTGGCATTTTGGGCAATTAAAATATGCTAATTAAGGTTTAATTTGCATAATTTAAGAAAAAAAAGCTTGTGTACAAGTTATCAGATCAGTAAGGGAGGGGAGCAGGGCGGGGGTGTTGGGGAGAGGGAGTAGGGGAGGGAAAGGGGCTGTTGAGGAGGGGGTGGTGGATTGTTGTGGGTGAGGGGTGGGGGTGGTGGAGGGGGTGGTTTGTGGGGACGGGTACGTGGGGAGCGGTTGGATGTGGGGGTGGGGGGTTGTGGGTGTGGGGTGTTGGGAGGGGGTGGGTGCTGTGGAGGTGTTGGGTTAGTACTCTAAGTATTCGAGTATTTAAAATGTGTCTTTGAGTCAGTTAAAATTGCAAAATTTCCGTCCTAATCCAGTGTTGTCATATTCAACGTATCCACGTAATTAAAAATTTTAGAGGGGGATGTCGGTACTTATTTTGATACCATGGAAAGAAGGAAAACTCTAAGCAAACAAACATACTCTATTGAAGACTGTATAAAAGATTCTAGTCCACCGAACGGCAATTCGCGATGTGTAGTACATTCTGAGATGCAAGATAAAATAAGGACTCTCGGCTATCTATAAGCGAGGCGATCAAGCCACGTCTGGATTGACCTAAGTTTTAAATTAAACCGTGTTGCAGTTATACACCACCCAATGCAGTCAGTAGTAAATCTGTACGTTCATGCAAACATCTTGACGTGCCTCAATCTGACCCTTCTTGTCAAAACACGGTTCCACGCATATAATTATGACAGCAATCAATACTCCCATTGATTTCCCAATTCAAAACTTGGTTCCACAATGAGACTATATTAGGAAAAGATTGGACACTTCGCCTATTTTACACGGTGAACAACGGTTGTAACATTGCTACGTCATCAAAATCACTAAATGGGGAATAGCGCCGACAGGCGTCCAGTAGTTAAAAAAAAACTAAAGACCTGCGAACGGCGGCTGACGCTGCAGAAAATATAGAATGGATAACAAGGAGCCTAGATTTTGAAGCAAGTCTTGCATTTAAATTGAAGACAGAGGATAAAAATGAATGAAAACTAACATTGATAATAAGATGTGGTTTGAAAAGCTAGATCCCTAATTTTGGGCAGTTTCTACTTTTTTTTCCAATCTCACCATAAGAACCCTTGTGGGGACATGTAGTGCAGCACATACCATCATTAAATGTCCATTGTCTTGTTGACTAGGAAACTTTTTGAGTACCTTATTGTTTTTTCCCTTTTCTTTTTTTTTTTCGTGTTTTTTTTTAACAAAAGCACTAGTTTGGGTCTACATTAATAGGGTGGTACCCAGGTTGGTGATATGAATATACTCTTTCCCAATCAATGTATTATGGGATGAAAGACAAAAATTGCTGGAATTTTATTTTTCAACATTTTAAATTAAAAACTTAGTGCTTGGCCATTTAGGGTAAAAAGTGGCCTAAAGATAAAGATTTTAGTTGCCCTTTTTAGCCAAATGAAACTTTATTTGAAAATATTCGTATTTAAGATATCGTTGTGGATGTGATGAATAAAGTTATTGAAATTGAAATCTGAAATTTAATTAGGATTGAACTGAGGTCATGAAATCGGTGGAAGACTTGTATCATGATTGATTTTGGAGTGCCAGTAAGCTCAGTACTTAAAAAAGATGTGGACTCTACTCCCCCCCCCACCCCGGCCTCGTCCCCACCCCACACTCGTGGTCATTTTCAACATCATATCACCAAAGATAGTACTTTTCGTGGAAAGTTTCCACATTTGTTACCGGTTAATCAACCAATTCAGCAAGAAATTGGACATTTCTTTCTTTGGCCCGGAACTTGGAGGAAATGGGGAATTAGTTTTTGCAATGGTTTTACAAACAACTTATATACAAATTGAATCACTTTTTACTTTAAAGCTCGCAAGGGTTTCATGAAGAGTAGTGGGATTTGGGCTATGCGGGGACATTTTCTCTTCCTCCCTGTAATTTTGCCAAACACATACCCCTCCACATTACATTGCAACAGCAATCATGTCAAGTCCCATACAATCCCAAATATCACCAATCTCACATCAATTCCACAACAACAATCCCCATACAATTCCCCCTCAAAATTCTCCTCCCAACATAAACCTCTCTTGCCCCTCCCCCCTGAGCCAAAATTGCCCCCCCCCCCGATTTTTTAAAAAAAAAAAAAAAAATTTGAGTTATGATTTTTTGGATATTACTACAAAAAGATGGCGCAAGAATTTGAAATTCTACCGAGAAATTCGATCAGTCGTCGATGAGGAGACAATCAGGGGATTTGTTCAACAAATTACCCCATTCAAAGAATGGAAAAGATAAGTCATAAACTGATCGAAGATAGCAAAGAGGTCCAAACCAGCAATAGGAGCAGCAACATCACACTCTTGGCCGGCGGCATGGAAGTGTGGGCCACATCGGTTCTAGCAAGGCGACTGGAGCGTCGAGAATTACCTCTTCTAGTAAGACCCAAAGGTCTGCGCAAAGGTAAGGATAGCGGATATTCTTACTATGCTTTTGATTTAGTGAAAGTACCCAAGAAAAACTCAATCCCGATCTGGATAAAATTCCAGACCGGGATATTTTTTTTTCCTCCGATAAAAAAACACATAATAAAAATGTCAGTTGAGAAAATCGAAGCATTTAAAAAAAATTCTGAATTTGGAAACTATGATCTGCTAGAATCGGGGGAAATCTATCACCTTACCGATATAGTATTCGAAGAGGATTGGATCACCAATTTTTTGCAAAAGCAAATTAAAGTAGTTGGAAAGCAAATTCAAGTAGTTGGAAAGTCTGATACGCTAGAATTGGAACAAATTTATTTTCTTGACGAGGATTATATCGTTACTCTGTTGGACGACTCCAAAGGTAAGTTCAAAGTCTCTATTCCAATCGTCCTCTTAGATCATCTAAACACCTTGGACAAATTGGATGTACAAATATTTATCAGATACAATGGCATGATAGGAAATTACCATGATTTTGATTTGGTTTTGAATGAGTCCGAGCCAGAGTCAGATTCTGAGTCTGAGCTCGAGAGTGAGTAAATCCCTGGTTTGACCAGGGATTTTTTTTTTGGCCCTCGTCCCAACCCCAGAGGGGTTGGTCCCAGACGGAATAATTTTTTTTTGAAATTTCTGCAAAAAAAAAAAATATTTTTGACCTATAAAGTTTGTAATATATAGAAAATCAAAATGCCGGGCTGCATAGCACAACACCCAATTTACCGTAATTATGGTGTGAAAGAGGATGGTTCTGTTCTGAATTTGAAAAGAATGAAAGTCTTACCGCATCCATAGTGGATATTTTCAAGTAAATCTTTAATTTGAATGGCAAACTGAAGCATTTTTATGTGCATCGCTTTGTATACGAGTGTTTCAAAGGTGAAATTTCATCTGAACTTCAAATCGATCACAAAGATAATGATAAGACGAACAATCACATTGACAATCTTCAATTGTTAACGCCAGCGGCTAACGTTCAAAAAGCGCCTATTGGCAATAAGGGAAAGAATTGCAAAACACGAATTTCAGTCATTTCTATTTGCCTCGGAAATGATGAAAGAGAAACATTTCCTAGCATGATTGCTGCTGCAAATGAACTAGGCGTCCACAGAAGTACGATTTCTAGTATCGTTTGAAAAGAAAAATATTGTAACTGGTTTGTGGTACAGATTTGAAAAAGCATAAAAAAAATTCTATCAAAAATTAATTTGATAGAATTTTTTTTTTTGCAGCTAGTTACTTTAAATTTTTTGGAGGATTGACTGTTCCCTCCGGAACGATCAACAATTCTTGTCTAGTGAAGGCTCGTTTTGGAGCACCATTCGTTAGGTAGTACAAAATTGGATCTCCACTCTTCTTCACAACACCGTCGATCGTGTATGTTTCCAGAGACCAAATTGGGTCTGTTGCTCGCCTTCTTGATTCTCCCTCAGATTCTCCGGGCTCGTACAAGTACATGTACCTCAATTTTACATTGCTTGGAATTTGAATCTCATCCTTAATTTTTTGAGGAGCTGAACTCTTGGCTTCGATTTTCTTCTTCTTGATTGCCTCGCTGGGTTTCATCCCAATCAGTCGAGTTTTTTCGTCATTCAAAGCTGCAATCACGTCTGGCAGTCTCTGCACCCATTCTCTGGATCTAACATTCTTTTCACCTCTGGCTTCCAACAAAATTTCTTTCGCGGTCTGATATCCAAACAATCTTTCCGCCAGTGTCCTGTTGAATCTTTCGACAATAGCTTGAGCTCGATGTTGTCCAACACCACCTTTATGAATGTCTACACTATGTTTTTTCATCAATTTTGAGACATCTCCCATGAATTCTCGACCTGGATCAACTTGAAGCAAATTTGGCCACGTCAGTCCTTTTCTAGCGTAAATTTTCTTGAAGGCTTTTGCAACCTCATCGGAACTTTTTGTGCTCAGAGGCTCAGCTTCTTTGAACCTGCTAGCCACGTCAACCACCGTCAGAGCATATTTATAGAGCTTGCGTCCTTTCCCAAGTCGATCATGAGGGAGAAATAATAAATCCGCCTGATGAACTTCATTGGGAATACTCACATCGATTTTTGCTCGAGGAATGTACTTCGGAGCTGGCAGATAAATCTGCCACAAAGCCTGCTTTTTCAAAAAATTTCTAGCTTTATCTTTACTCACCTGAGCTTCCTTCGCTAGCTTGTCAATAGCGGAGATTCCTTTCCAGAAACCCCGTGGTGAGTAGTAAATCTCGGTGAGTTTACTGTCCATTTATTTTTACAAATAAAACTGAGAATGATCGTGTCATTCTGGATTTATGCCGCGTATCTTCTCGATTCGCCAGAGAGAAGGATAAGGATGGAAGCCAAGAGAATGACCGAAGCTCTGGAACGGTACAATAAACATGATAAAGCGAAGCAAAAAAAATAATTCACGATAAAAATTGTGTGAATTTGATTTTTTTTTGAAAGTGACATATAATAAAAAAAAAATGGAGGCATTCAAAATTTATCACAACATTGAAAAAGAAATCACTATCGAGTCCAAAGTTGAAAATGATCATTTATTTGTTTTCTACAGGGACCAGTGGATTAGACTTTCTTATAAAAAGAATCCAAACAAATTTTGCTGTCCTAAATACATTCAAATGAAAGGTTGAGCTGAGCTTTCTAGACAACTGGAGTGATGCTCAATACGCTCTCGACCAAGGAGCTAAAAAAGTATGCCAAGGAGCATGGATACCGTGGTTACTCACGCATGAAGAAAGCTGAACTTCTAGAATTTCTCAGACGTCCAGCTTCAACGATAAACGAAGAAAGAAGGCGGATCCGAGAGCAACTCACAGCTGAAAGGATAGCCAGAGAGGATCTCACCTTGAGAGAGATGAAAGCAATCGCAAGAAATGGAGGTCTTCGAGGATACATACTCAAAGATGAAAAAAGTTGAGCTAAAAAAGTACTTGAGGGAAAATTATCTTATAACTCCTGATCCACTCGATGAACTCGCTTTTTTCAATGTCGAGGAACCTCCTCGAGAACCTAGACATCCTTTCAAAATCCGCCGAGAAAAATCATCTCTCAACAATTTTTTGTTCCAGTACGTGATAGATGGAAAACCTGGATATGACCCAGAAAGATTCTTGACGACCGTGAAAAACATGGTGATTAGCCTCCTGGGGAACAATCGACAGACGAAAGCAAAAACTCGTCTCTGGTGCCAGATGAAAAAAACCAACCCACAAACGGGTCAACTTGAAATGATAGAACGTCCGTTCGATTCAGGTACAAGTGAAGACCCAAGTGTGATCCTGGCAGCCACCGATCTTGATGATCTTTACGAGACCTGGAAAACCACAATCCTGGAAAAGTTAGCTAAATTCCAGAATCAAGGAAGTGGATGGACATTAGACTTGATCTTGTCCTTGGTAATTCCCATGGCGAGATATATACCTATGGGTGGTTCCTCGTACATCCCACTTCCTGATAGGATAGCCAAAAAGCAGGCAATCATCAATCTCAAAAACAAAGATAATGAGTGTTTCAAATGGTCCGTCACTAGAGCTATCAATCCAACTGAATCACATCCGGAGCGAATCGACAAAAGCCTGAAAGAAAAGGTCGGAGAGCTCAACTGGGATGGCATCACCTTTCCAACGCCACTCAAGGATATCAACAAATTCGAGAGGAAAAACCCATTGATCGCAGTCC
Source organism: Ophioderma brevispina (assembly GCA_023653785.1). NCBI lineage: Eukaryota > Metazoa > Echinodermata > Ophiuroidea > Amphilepidida > Ophiodermatidae > Ophioderma > Ophioderma brevispina. The sequence goes on from JAMKCH010083023.1 coordinate 74,026, forward strand.
ATGTTTCGGGTCTCGATGAAGAGTTGAATGTATTCCCACTCAGAATTAGCACTCACCACAACCGAGAGCATCAAATTGATCTTCTTTTGTTTTCCGAAGTGAATTCTGATGGTGTAGAAGTACAGCATTACTGTGTGGTCAAAAATATGAGTAGATTGCTCTACGGTCAAAATTTCAAAAAGAGCGCAAAACGATACTATTGCAGAAGATGCTATACATCCTACACCAGTGAAGATCGTCTCAAGATGCACGAAGAAATTTGCAGAACGCATGAAGCCGTGGGGATTGAAATGCCAATGGAAGACTCATACCAGTATTTCAAACACATTTTCAAATCCCAACAAGTGCCCTTCGTTGTGTACGCTGATTTTGAATCTTTTACGAAACCGATTAACACATGTTAGCCAAAAGTCTTGGATAGAAGCTACACCAAAAAATATCAGAAACATGAGCCTTCCGGATTCTGCTACTACATCAAGTGTTTTGACGATTCTGTGTATAGCCAACCCCCGGTAATGTACACAAAAAAATCAGAGGGTGAAGATGTATCCCAAATTTTTGTCGAAACTTTGGAAGAGAACATCCGAAAAATCTACAAAAAATTTAAGTTCCCAAAGGATATATGATCTTTGGAAATCGTGAACGAGAGATTTTTGAAAAATCTACTCACTGTCACATCTGCAAGCAATTTCTCACCCCAGAGGATGACAATACCGTCCGCGATCACTGCCATTTTACTGGCAAGTTCAGAGGAGCGGCACACAACAGATGTAATTTGGCATACAGAAAGCCTAAATTTATCCCGATATTTTTCCACAATCTTGCGGGATATGATGCACATCTGTTCATCAAAAATCTCGGCAAAACCGAAGGCAATATCGATTGCATCCCCAATGATGAGCAAAAGTATATTTCATTCACGAAAAAGATAGAAGTAGACTCATTCGTCAAAGATGGTAAAGAAATTTCAGTCAAACGTGATCTTAGATTTCTCGACAGCTTCAAATTCATGTCCACGAGTTTGGCTAAACTTGTTTCAAATCTTTCCGAGTTTACTGAAATTTCCAAATATTTCACTATTGATCATCAAAGACAGCTTTTACTCAGGAAGGGAGTTTATCCGTACGATTACACATATTCTCTTGAAAGACTCAACGACACTCAACTTCCATCAAAGGATGCCTTTTATTCCAAGCTCAATGACACCGACATATCCGAGGAGGACTATATTCACGCTCAAAAAGTATGGTCTGCCTTCGACATGAAATCGATGAGAGAGTATCACGATCTATACCTCAAGACTGATGTTCTTCTTCTCGCGGACGTGTTTGAAAACTTTCGGAAAGTCTGCATGAAAAATTACGAGCTCGATCCAGCATGGTATTTCACAGCTCCGGGTCTCTCTTACGATGCTATGCTGAAGAAAACGGGAAACAGACATCGACATGTACATGATGTTTGAAAAGGGCATCAGAGGTGGTGTGTCGGTGATTCCCACCAGGTATAGCGAGGCCAATA